>VXBX01005245.1:384283-401097 GCA_013400415.1 Scytalopus superciliaris | reverse complement strand
CAAAAAAAAAAAAAAAAAAAAAAAAAAAGAAGAAGAAAAGAAGGGTTGGAATCAGGTGTGGGAGGGGGAATGGCGTAACATTTATTAATCAAAATTAAAAACTAAGCATGCTGACATCTGGAGCTAGAACAACCAGCAAAGTCACCACGTTCAGACTCATATTGGCTAGTTCTATCCATCCCAGCATTCTCTTGGGACAGCAGTTCGCCCTAGGCTCTACCACAAGCTCAGTGAAGTACACAGCCTCAAGTACTAGAGCGTGCAGCCACAACAACCTGCTATTACGGAAACAGTCAGTCACCACTGGAGTTAACATTCCAACCTTAACAACTCCCGCAGCCTCCCGCCCTCGCCCCCCAGAATGGCTCCCACCCTAGCCCTGTCCCACACCACAATGTTAATAATTATAACAAGCAATAACCCATCTGTTATATCAGAGAAGGGAACAGAGACTCCACTGAGAGATTTAGAGCAGGATGTTAACATTTCTTCAGTCAACTGCACAACAAACAAAACAAAAAAACAAAAAAACAAAAAAACAAAAAAAAAGGAGAAATAATTCATTGGAGAAATGAAGTTAAGAAATAGCTGACGTGTACTGCTTTTTAACCATGCACTGATGCAAAATTGAAGCTACTGGTTATTTTAAAAAGGAAAAAACAAAAAAATCTCAGTATAGAGGTACACACGTCAAGCAGACCTGCTCAGTTCAAAGCGATCTGCAAAGTTGTCTTATGTGTACTTCAAATAAAACCAAAAATGGGGATTATAATGGCCATGGTGCATTCCTGTCATAGGAGCAATGAGTGTGGACAGCTGGGAGCTTTCTGACACGGGTATGTATTTAGTATGACCAGCAGGTCCAAATACACCAAAACAGGGTGAAGGAAAGAGGAGGAACTATTTCAACTATTATTTGTTATTTCATACATCCTTTCACCAAGCTCTGGGACCAGTACAGAGCAAAGCAGATGCTGTACAGGTTGCTCTACCCAGCTGATGCTCCTATTCTCCATAACCCAGGGCCACCTATATAATTCCATAAATGCATCTAAAGCCCTGCTCAGCTTGTCCAGTGCACCAGATTTCTTCTCCTGCTATTTCTGTTCACACAGAACTTTTAACTGATATGCAGAGCCCATCTGTAACCTCAGCTGCACAGTTCTACCACCCCTAGTGATTTCTGGTGCCACTTGCTTCAGGTACTCCAGCAAATATAAATTATAACAGAGTAGGGCATCTGCAACAAAGAGGAACAGTCGTGCTTCCCAATGAAATAAATAATTATTATTATTTAAAAAAAGAAGGGAAAAAAAAAAAAAAGGCCCTTGCTAGCTTCACCACATTTCTCAAGTGCCACAGCCAAACTGCAACAGAAGACACCACTGAGTGACACAGTGCCTGAAACCCAGGACAGCCATGCAAACTCCCATTCCACCTATTTGATTCCACAGGGACAGGTTACCCATCTAGGTTCAGGGTTTTTTTAAATTTTTAGCCTCATCACCAAAGAGATGAGTCTGAGCTTCCTGCAAAGATGCTAAGTCAAAAATATTTCTATCATTGGGACAGTTTAATCACTGCCTCAACAAGGAAATGGGAACTAATGAGAAGGCTTATGCATTTTTACTGGGCAGTAAGTAACAGCCAGAAGGACTGTATAAATCAACATTAGCCCTTTCTGGTACAGGCTTTTGGATTGTCTGGGGAGAATGTGAGAGAGATGAACACAAGCATAAAAGTTGCATATCTTAATTCAAGTTCTCTTTCTCTGGCTATCTGGCCAGTGTTGGTAGGGCTGTGCTGAACCCCTTTCCCCATACAGAACTTGAGCCTACGGACCTCAACTGCTTGTATTAGTCAGGTATTCGCAAAAGCCCAAATTTAAAATTACTCTTCTGTGATGTTACTGTCCTTGGCGCATCAACAAAGCAACATCTTTTTTTAAAATTCCTTCTTTAATATTTAGATGACAGCTTTTTCAGTATTGTCTTATATTATCTGAAATAAGACAAACATGGAAAAACAACATATACAGGAAGCTGCAATCCCAACTAAAGCAGCCTTTCAATTACTGAGCATGTGAATGTAAGTAAATGAGCACTATGCAGTTCAGCTCAAAATAAATCCATCTTCTCTTCCACTCTTCAGGTCCGTATTAGGTGATCAATCCAATGAGAGGAAATCCAACACTACAGCTTACTATGGCAGTGTATCCTATAGTATAAGCCTCCCTTCTTCTTCTTCCCTTCCTGCCTTAGACAGGCACACACAACATGTTTTTACTTCAAAGAGCCTTAATACCCCTAAGGCACAAGCATACCCATAATCCTGGAGAAACGTCCTGGTACCAGTCAGATACGTTTGACCACCTGCCAGGTTTAGGCAGCAAGCCAAATTTTAAGATCTTTTGTCATCTCTCAAATGTGTCTTCTCTACCCCCAAACTGCCATATAACAGAAGTTAAGAAGCAGAAAGGGCTAGAACCCCTTCTGGTATTTCTGTATTAGAAGGGTGGCATATGTGCACCAGGAATGAGCATGAATGAATTAAAAGAGGTGACAGGACAACGGTGTCCACTGCAGCAGGTGCTTCTACATGGTAATGGGACAAGCATGACCTTGTTAACCCTTCCTGTGAATTTATGTTTTATTGGTTTTTAGTTTTTCTTCTTTTGGTTTTTTGTTTTATTTTGAATGAAATGCCACTCCGTATGAAATCTGGACACACGCCACCCTGCTACAGCGGGGGCTTGGATCACACGTGAGTCTGCGCTGCCCTAAAAAAGCCTCTGTTCCCATCTCTAATGTGGTGCTGGAATGGTTAGTATAATTCAGTTTTTTCCACTGCAATCCACAATCTGATTGGTTGGCAGGTCACACTGGCACTCCTACCTGAGGTATTTTAGCGCTAATGATTGGTTCCTGTAAGACTATTCTATAACAGAACACAGGAAGAGCAGTTCAAAAAAACACAGCTGTGGAAAGAAACAATCATACAAACAGCCCACAGCGGGGCTCACCAGCCTTTTCTTTCCAGTGGATGCAAGCACGCTTTTCACAGGCAGGAGCGGTCTTCGCATGGGTGGGTTTGTTTGGGTTTCCCCCCCACCACCCAGATTGACCCCATTGTAGAAGAAAGATAACCTTTCTTATGATCCGAAATGAAGCCCTCTGCATCCTGGGGCAGGTTGTTTTATCAATTCAGGTGTCTTGCCAGAGTGGGACGCATCCAACAACAGATGGAATGCCTTCTTCACAGAAGAAATGGCTAGCAGGATGGTTGCCCCAGGAAAGAAAAAAGGAGTGAGGAAAAGGAGGAGGAGGAAAATGAGAAATCTGTGCATAGCATTTATGCAGAAAAAGCAGCCCAAACTTGGGACACTTCCCTTTCATCTTGCCTATGACTAACCACTCCCTGCCAGCTCAGCTCATTTTTCCACCTTTCCTTCACACAACCCTATGGACTCAGAAGTTCTAAGAGAACTGCAATTTAACTTCCCCCCGCCTCAGTCCTAACTGAAGTATCCTCTGCCATCCCTTCCAGAATCTGGACAAGCCTGTCAGAGCAACCAGAGCAATGGAAGCACTGCAGTGAAAAGCATCAGTGGGGCAGAGGGACACTGCAATCATTCCACCACCTGTGACAAACAGTGTTTGGAAGGACAACTTGAAATTTGGATTATGATAACTTTTTCCTGACCTCCACTGGAGGGCTTTGAACAGCAATAACATAGGAAAAAGCATCACCATCTACCCTGATGGAGTCCCCTCTTCTACCATCCTGCTTTCTGACAGCAAGACCACAGTCACCAACAGCAAAGTCATCAGAAGTCCACCTAATGCTTCTAGCCTGACTTGGGGGCCTGGTTTTGTGTTACATGATGGTATGGCACTGCAGCACCAAGTGGTTACAGGTACTCTTCATTACTGAAGTCTCTGCCCTTAAAACATCTTAAATAAGCCTCTCCTCCCCACCTGCAACAGAAGCTCTGAAGGAGCTTTCTCAAAAGAAGCAGGGAGTAACCCTGGCCAGTCTTCCCTTTCAACATGGCAGCCTCTCATATGCCACACTGAGGGAAGAGGCATTAAGCATCAGTCATTTTCATGGTTACTTGCTGCAGCTAAGTCAGTGGTCTGTAAAGCTGATGTTTTAGGTGTGAAGCAGGAAAACTTCTGTAGTCCTTGACACAGTTTTATAAAGAAACACTTAACTAGGCAGATCAATTTTTAAAGAACTGCACATGTGACAGTATATATAAGAATGAAGAAATGCACCCAGTGTCTCTATACTCAGAGAGCACATCTTCCAACTGCTGTACTTGGGCTGGGAAAAGTGCCTTTAACAAGACTTGATCCTCCACGTAAGCCAACAAAATCCAAAAGCTAGTTCTGTCCGTTATCCTGAGTGTAATCCCAGGGTCCTCTTTATAAATGTCACCCTTCAAAGGAGTGGGAACATGAAATTCATGCTGACAACTGTGCCACTACCCAATACAAAACCTCCCCAGCTCCCAAGAGCTATGACCTACACCACCACAAACAGGAACTCCACTAGAGCCAGGCAGGCCACGAGTTGTGATGGCAGTAGTGGACCCGAACATTTTAGCTTGGAAAGGCGTATTCCTGTTCTGCAACAGCTCTCTCTCTCCCACTTTTCTCACTGGCCAGTTTGAACACCTCCATCCACAACCCACCTAGGTACACATAGATGCCCTGGAGATTTTGCAATACAGACTGACTGGGTAGGACAAAGACAATGACAGGACAAAGTCTCCCATGGTATCACAGCTAGCTAATTCCCAGACAGGGGGAGGCTACTGACTCTTGTAACTGAACATCTCCACATATTTGTACTTTACAATTCCCCAAAGAGGCAAGATAGTCTACCCTATTTAGGTACCATTTCTACTAGCAAAATGAGATGTCAGTTTTCACTCTAGCATCTCAGTCTCCCTTTTTAATCAGTCCCAGTGTCTTCCCCAAAGGGATAATCTCCACATCCCCATGGCACATGAACATTTTTAAACATACAGCTTGTTCAGTTTAGTGTGGGCTGCACAAATCAAACCTGAAAGGGCCCCAAGAGGGAAGAGAAAAGGGAGGGCGGAGGGGGAGAAGGAAAGGGAAGGTCTGAGGCTAAACCAGTCCTGTTATTTTTATATCCAAATCATGTAAATGAGAGAAGTGTTGAGAGAAATTTTAATTTGCTAGTAATCTCTCAGGTTGATTAGTACCAGTGTGCGTGTGAGGGACAGGACACCCAGTGAACTGACCCTGGCAATGATCAGGAAACCCAAAGGCTTAGGTCTTGCACCCAGGGGCAAGCGCAGTGACAGAGAAGCATGCTTGCATTCCTAAATATATAAATATATATATCCACAAGGAAGAAGAAAATTAAAGTAAATGATATTTAAAAAAACAAACCAAACCAAACGAACAAACCAAAAGAAAAAGAAAACAAAACAAAAAAAAGGCTGGCTTGTCAGGGGTTGGGGACGAGAAGGCTCCGGTGTGTGTACTTACATAGAGGTCAGCACCGTAAAATCCGTCCTGGTAAACCACACTGCAGAAAATCCACACAAAAACAAAAAAACAAAAAAACAAAAAACAAAAAACAAAAGAACAGAAAACACATTCCGGTTATTGAGGACGGCAGCATGCACATGCGTTTTACACAGGCAGGTGATGTATGAATCCACAACCTGGGCTTTTGGCAGGAGCAAATCAGCAAGAGAATGTGTGTGCGCACGCACGCTAGACGGCTCCAAGTCATCTTCCATGGCATGCAAAGGGGGAAGGGGCGGGCAAAGGGGGAGACAGTATGCAAAGGAGAGAGGGAGGGGAACCACCATCTTGTACAATAAATATAGATTCAAAAAGATCTGATGTCCTGAAGAAGAGAAACAAGGGTTTAGAGACCTCCACTCTTGGTTATTCTCCTGGAATCATTTTAGTTACCCCCTAAATACATGGAAACATTGGCTTCATGAAGTGGGCTTGTGAAATTGAGGAGCCCCTCAGAAGGCATCCCACAGGGGCTGGAATCACCTATGTCAGGAAGTGTGGTTCAGAGACTTGTGCCTGATTAGGTATTTCAGGCTTCACAGGGCTGCTTGACTTTGTTTCTGACATCCATACATCACCTGCTTTTACCCTGCACATTAGACATGCGATAAGATTTGGCTGATCACACAAGCATGCAAAGTATTATTATTCAGCATCTTAAAGAACCGATGCAACACCTCAGGAAAACAAGTCAATCAATTCTGATCAAAGTAAACACAGAGAAATGTAATTGAAAAGAAAAAACCAAAAATACCCACAATGCATTGCTTTCACAAGCAGAGATAATGAGCTAAAAAGGTTAGGTGACTGGTCCAAGGTCCGAGAATTGAAAGGTGCAGTGGGAGTCCCTGGTAGTAACGGTCTATTCCATAGCAGAGAGAAGCAACTGGAAGGGTTTCCATGGGATGGTGCTTTTTCTGCTTTAAGCCATAGTTTTCTTTCTCTCAGAACTTCAAGCAGGGAAACTGTTAAACAGAGCCTGGGGTTCCCAAAGAGCTGCTCTTACTAGAGCATTTGCTAGCATAAGAGTACGCAGCTTGCTCTGGGGACAGGGATTGGGGAGGGATGAGGAAGGAAGAGAGGGGATGCCCCCCACCCATTTGAGTTCAGCGTGTGCTTCACATACTGAGAAATTTCCTCCTGCTTTTAACTCTGAATATCTCCGCACAAACTTGCTCAGGGCTTTAAAAAGCATTAGCCCCACCATTTCTGATGTTCATGGATCTGATGTGTATGACTTACCCATAGCATGAAGGAAGAAGAAGGCATGGAACACTAGCTATTCTTTTGACTATCATTTTCTACTCATCAGATGAAATGTGAAATGCTGCCAAGAGCCTGCCATCCTCAGACACCCACCTATTGTAAGGCACACACACGCAAAAAAAGCCCAGCAGATCTTGCCAAAATTCTGCATGCTATTACTAAAAAATAAAATAAAATTAAAAAAAAATAATCTTGCCATGTTAGCTACTGCTTGAATAATTTAGTCTTGCTGTTCTTCCCCAGGAAAAGTACACTCCATTCCCAATGGACAAAGTTACTGTAGTCTCCAAGAGTGCTGGGAGCAGGTATGAAGATAGAGACCCTTGTTAGAGGAAGAGGGGAGCCACTTCAGCAGGGAGAAGCAGGCCATAAGATCATGTTTGTTGAAGCTAAATTTTTACAACCACATAACAAAGAATTTGGCTCCTGGGGCAGTGACTTACATTGCTGGGTTCTCTATCTAGGACCAGGAGTGTTTTAGCAGTGATACTCCACCTGCTCCTGCAGGAAAGGCAAACGCATGACAGAGGAAGTGACTTGGTTTATGAACAGGTTAGCAGTTTTAACAGTTATTCCGAACACAATCAGCTGGATGAATATAAGCATTACCACATTGGATCAGGCCACTATTTCTGTCAGCAAGAAATGCTAGCATCAGCTCTCCAGAGAAAACTGCAAGGAACACTAGTAACAGGTAACAGTAAGACTTCCCTGGATCCAAACAACCAAGCACATGTGCATCCTCCATCTCTCCGTTAGTTAGAACTTGACTGACATCAACTCCCAGGGCTAAAATTTAGCAGGATTTATTTATATGCTAGAATATTCATGTTTGTTATTCTTAATGCTAGCAAAAGCTGAGAGAATTCCATCATTTGAGAACCACAGAGGCCGTTCTGATAATGTAGCCTGACCAGAAGCATAAAGCAGTCCAGTAGCCCATCAAATCTCAGTGCCATCTGCAAAAAATGCACTAACTGAGCTAAAATACATCCATGGGAAAAAGAAATATGCTGGTTTTGTGAAGCAGCCAGCATATCATTTAGGTGTACCAACAGTTGACTGTGCTGTAAAAGGAACAAAAAAAACACTCCAAAACCCCAACACTTCCTGCTGCGCTGCACCTAGTCTTTTATCTGCTGTAGATTCAAATCAGTGAATCTTATATATGTTTACACTTTTAGACTAAATTATTTTTCACTATGGCAAATCCACTCTTCATATAGGTACTTAAAGACCACAAACAAGTCAAGGACTAACCTGTATTTTGAGAAATAAAATTTATCAAGTTTATTTAGCTTTGAGAGCTTTACAGTAGGCAAGTTTTTTTCAGACTGTCTAAATTCTTACAGCTTTTGGTCTGAAGTGTAAGTTGTCAGCATTCTCAATTAAAAAGCATGGCTGCTACAAATCAGGGCAATATTCCAGTACCATTTTTACTCGTGCTATATATCAGAGCTCTCCTTATTCCTACTGAGTGGTGTCTCAGTTATAAACTGAAGATTGCATTTGTATTCAAAGTTAGGCTCAGGTGACTATCTAACACCCTCTCCAAAAGTCTAAGCAATTGCTTTCTGAGGTATGAATAGCCTTCCCTGGATAAACATCTACAGCCATACAGAAGTATGGACATTCCATATACACATTAATAAATCTTAGTTTGAGTTCCTGAAATAAATATTAAACTATTAAGAACTATGATTTCTTGCACGTTCCTCTGGTCTAGCACTTGATACTGTCAAAACTTACTCTAACCCAAATGGCCCTCAGGTCTGATCCAGCATGGCAATACCAACAAGCTTTTATAAATCTACATTCTGTATTTTTTTAATTCTTCTAAGCTCTCAAATTCAGTGATACCATTAAGTTTTGTAACTTAAACACCACTGAGGTTTGTGAAAACCAATTCCTTCTACGAGCTATGAGTTAACTTTCTTTACTGCCTTCTTTCACATTACTCACTATGTCTTGGTCACTCATATGTTGCTGACTGATCTTATGGTGTCATCGTTCCACTGGCCAGGAAGTAAGGTGTCAGGAACGTGTGCCTGCCCCTGAGCCCATGGAGGTCAACAGTGCCCACAGGGAGCAGTGGCTGTTCTACAGGTTACTGCAACATGGAATTGAACAGCACATTTCGTATTACTTCACTAGGAATCAAATTCGTTTTACAAAGTATCTTGTAGAGACTCCGACTATGATGACAAAAAACACCAGCAGTACTTAATTACACCCCAGTGCTTGGACTAGGGACAGTTCTGGGCCATCTGTGAACCTGCCTTGCTTACTCCTGCCCTGTGAATATTTATTAGATAGTGTCCTGCCCATGAAGACATGGAATGAGTCAGCAGGGTCAGAAAAACTTGATATAATGTAAGTAAACACAAACATGAGACAGTATTTGGAAGGACTAACTCACTGGAGCCTGGTGCATATTCCAAATGGAAATAAACCTTTCACAGGGACTCAGGCCAGATTTATATCAAAGACAAGGCCTCCTAGTACCCCACTCATGACAGTCTCTTGCTAGAAATGCTCTAGCCATTACCCCCAGGGATGAAGAACACATTTCCCCCTCCCTGGTGCAAGTATTTCATATTTTGCTAAACAGCAGCACTTAGTTTTGCTTCTCCATTTAGCGGTGGAGCACTTGCTAAAAAAGCTGGACTGGGTCATTTTTAGAGCAACAGACAAGTTGGAGGTCAGAGGCTATGATTAGAGGATATAGAATGTGAACTAGGAGTGGTAGCAAAAAGAGGTGGATCTGAAAACCCAGTAGAAACACTGTTCAGAAGACCAACATTCAGACAAGATGTTTTATTTAAAGCCTTCTGGTGAGTTAAATACAAAATTGCCAGCTTTGACAGACAGTAAAGCTAGACAGATACATGAGCACTGCAGTTTGCCTCCTCCAGCTCCACTTTAAGTATCAGACTAGACTCTCAAAAGAAAGGGCCATAGTAGCTCTCACCACTTAATCTGCTACAGAAGGTATTGTAAACTTATCCAGCATATATCAGGCCAGCTCCCTATACTGATGTGTGTAGATGCCACTTTCCTTTTTAATAAAAGATTTATCATTTATTTTCTTCCCTTTTGGGCCTAGTCTAAAGGAAAAAAAAAAGGTTCGTCCACTTCTGTCTTGTAGGATTCGTTTCTACTCCCCTTCTTTCTGAGAACATTGCCTGGAAAATATGGCAAGTAAAACTCCAGAGACAATATGAATAAAGCATCCTCAAAACTAGAAACAAAACCAAAAAGACAGTTTGAAAGGGATTTGCTGATTTATCTGTCATTCCATCACACTTAAACCAACAAAAACCCCAAACAAAACTCACACACAGACCTAGGTCCCCATACTTTCAAACAGCAGGAACACCCTTTTGTAACAGTATCTATTCCACTGCATTACTAGTGAAGAGTCTGAGGGCAAAGAATGCTAAGGCCATGCATTCACTGCTGCTTCATTGCACTTTTGTTCTCCCTACATCCCAATCACTCCCAGCTTTAAATTAATGGACTTGATTCATCTTTGTTTTAAACCTTTTTAAACCGTCTCCAACAAAGAAAGCAAATCCATTGTGGGTAAGTGGCTCTTCTCTGTCCTACTGCCAGATGGTGAGGCATGAAGGTAATGGATAATATTCCTCATTCCTGGATATGAAAACGTAAATGAAGTGCAAAGAGCGGAACGTTTTCAGGAATTTTAGATTTTCTCTCTTTGTGTCCTTCTCAGCAGCACTGTAACATATTAGGTCAATGGATGACAAACACCACATAGACAAATTGAGAAATTATGAGAAGGAATCCATCAGTGATTTAAGCTGTTGCAAGTACTGAAAATTGTTTCAATCAAAAACTTCACATGTAAAAATTTAGATTTACCCTCACTGGATGCCATCATGTGCGGAATGCTCTGGCACTAGCAATATCTTGACTCTCACCATCCAGACAATTTTAGTTTGGTTTTTTTTTGTTAACTGATTAGCTATTTGACACAGTTGTGCAGAGCACTCTGCTCTTGTGACCAGTGCTTACCCTGGGTAGGCAGGGATGGCCGTGGGAGGTACTGCCCGGACTGCCCCATATACTGTCCTTCCTCGGCCCCTCAGATGGGCGCCCCGAAATGCGGCTGCTGTGGTGGCTGCAGTTGGATAGGGGAAGCCTGGAACTGTAAAGACAGACAAAGTGGAAGGTGAAAAGGATCCAAGCTCTTTCCCAGAGAACAACCACCTGCTTCAAACAAAGTGACACAATAGCTCCACAGCGGTGGGACATTTTGCATCAATCCTGCAAAGGGACATGCTTATAACCCGGCAAGCAATCCCATACAGACTTCCTTCTACACCATGGCCCTTGGGGGGAGAAGGGTTGCAGAGAGGTTTGGCATGCAAGAGGTTAATGTTTTGGCATGCCTTACCCACCCCAAACAGGGTTCAAATCCCCCCACCTTTTGACACCGCCATGCAGTCTGGTTAGAGTCTGAGAAGCGCGGGGAGTTACTATCAATACAGCACGCGGTTCTTCCAAAACTGCAGAGGCTCTTTAAAGTAATTTGTCAAGAGGCCCTTAAAGTCAACCAACTTACATCAGTCTCTTCCCTCCTTTCCCCTCCCACTCTTTGCCACCCAATCCTCTGTATGTTCATTTTAAAGCCTGAAAGACAAGATAGCCCATATAACAGCAGCAGAAATTTCCCATAAAGTGCCAGTTTACTGAGAGCCCACCTTCATTTAACAAGTGTGACCAATAACTGGTACCACATATAGTGATGCCTACATTGTTATGCTTTAAACTGGAGTAAACTGGCTCATGATGAAATGACGTAAAACCTCAGAGGCATCTGCAAGCACATAATAAACAGATACCGAGAGGGAACGAGTGCCAGGGCACAAACTAAACCCAACCCAACGTGCGTCCAGGTACATGCCACTAGGGGCCCTGCAGACTTGCGGTTTAGCAGCTTGTATAATATGTACTTTAGGGATTTGTCTGTTTGGTTTCTTCGATTTCAAAAGCAGGAGGGGGGGGCAGGGGAATGGCCTATTGCTCACACACACCCTCCCCTTGTTCTGCAGCCTCCTTGTCGTTCAGAAAGACCTATTCAGCAGGACAGCAACACGCTGCAGATGAACAAGTTACAGCATCTGCACAGTATACTTTGGCTCAAGGAAAACTCATTCCCAGCAAGACCCATCCTTTAAAGTATATATTATACAGACTGAAGAGAAGAAGGATAACAGGTCATCATTAACTCAAGCACAGTAACAATACAGGGGCCAAAGGGGGCTACTTACTGATTAAAGGAATGTAAGTGTTAATACCCCCCCTTCCTGACAGGGGCACTGCGGCGTCATTGCCCAGCGAGACATCTGCTTGAAAGCTGGACGCTAATTTAATTTTAAAAAAAAAAAAAAAAAAAACAAACAACAAAACAAAACCATAAAAAGGTTATAAAGAAACAGCAGATTGAGAACATAAACAAACACCACTGCAGTTAAATGGCAGAAGTGGAAGTGTCTACTTCAGCTCTACCTGCATATAACTCAGGGCCGTACACCGCTCCAACCACAGGACTCAACTTCCAACCTGAAACAACAAAGACTGCAGTGAATGCCAAAATCTACACCAAGAGAAGGAACGGGCAGCGTGGGAAGGGGGAATGGTCTCTTGCATGCGCCCCAGCTTCACATGCATAGCTGTTCCAATTTCTGCTTTGCCTCAATCCCCCTTGGTGTAGATGGAGGCCAACTGCCTTTTTCTAATGTCAAGTTCTAGGTACAGGTCGCTGTATTGGAAGGAACAGCAAAACATCAGCTGATCCCTGGCGAGGCAGAGGCACTGCTGAGGAAATGCCAACTACCTTATATGCATATTCGCCATGAGCACCATGCGACCTGGCATTCCCTACGTGAGCCTTGCTGCCAACTCCTCCCTGTCTTCACCGGGAACACTGCAGATCCAAGCCCTCTCTAAAGCCACTGGCCCAGACTGTCATCTCAGGCAAGTCAATTTATAGCCTTCTGTCTTGTTTGCTAGAGAACTGCTAAAAAGTGTCTGAATTTCCTCATTAACTGCATTACACAGCTATGGTTCATAATGCCAATTCATTCTATTCATCTCACATTCTCTCCTCTGTTATCTTAGTATTTCCTGTCTCCTTTGTGCTGCTTTTCAGGCGAAAACCTTCACAGAGAATTGGTTTCAATATAATCTGGATAATTGGCAAGAACAGCAAATCATCAACATAAAACCTACAAGAGAAGAGGGCTTAAAGAAGCATGGGTATGAGGAGGAAGATATTTGCAGTCAGATCTAGATACCTATCTGTCCTTTCCCCCCCCTCCATCTCTCTCATGGGGGAGAGAAGGGGTGTAAAGCTAACAACATAACCTGGGTTAGCTCCCACAAAGCATTCCGCTCAGGAAAGATCTCAGCTGTTCAGCTAGCAATCATATACACATTTTTATTTAAATAAATCCATGCCCTTACTCTGACTTAAGAGCCCTGGCGCACTTACTGAACTCCAACACCTCTAATCACTCTAGAAACCCTATGAACAACTTGGTGAACTCCAGCCCATCAACACCACCCCTTCATCTGCTGGCAGAGTACCAATGAGAGATGCAATACAAGCTCCCTCCACAAGAACAGGCACACTTCTGCTGCATGCCCACCTCGATGGCAAAATACTCCAGTGGTGGCAGGAAGAGGACGGGAAATCAACTCTCAACTTTAGTAACAGTTGTACAACCACTTGTCAGTATGCCTTAAGCCTGGTCTAATACTAAATACCTTTGCATAGCTTTAAAGCTGGCTGTAAACTGCTGGCTTCAAAAGCAAAATATTCTTGCCTATTATCAGTTTCACAAGTAAGCCAAGTTTTGTTATCAAACAGTCATATGCGTGAGGTTTTATGCCCTTGCTTTCAGCACAATATATATAACATGACTGCATTGCCTTTTACTACAAAATCTCCTGATTCCTTTCAGGTACTAAGACTCGAAATCCCAGCCCATTTGTCTGTCTCTATTTCCACAATTCTGCACCCAAAATAAGATTTATTTGCCAGGAGCCACTCAACAAGTCAGCCATAGAGCTACATATAACATTTTTATCTTCTGATTTTGGAAACATACATTGTAATCAAAACAGATTCTCACACTAGCAGCTACCTGCATGCAGTTTCCTGCCTTGTTGAAGCTGTTTGGGAACATTTTCAAACCAAAAAGGACTTCTATGTCTGTTTCAGGACAAAGACTCAGATTCAAAATATTTATCAAAGCAGCATTCAGTTCTGCTGGGAGAATGACTTTTTATGCTATATATGTCTATGTAATAAAATGAGTGAGCAGAGAACCACCAAGATATCCTGACGAAACAGGACTCTTCATTACCCAAACAACTTGGTCTTTCGCTATTTAGGTTCACTGGAAGATTACTGAACACAAGCACAGTCTGTAACAAAAAGCAAGCAAACAAGCAGCACAAAGTCTGGTTGCTTGGGGACAGCTGTACTTTTACAGATAGAACCTAAACTGAGATATAGCTAATTATGCATCTTAAGTTATGCCGCTGCATTCATATTTAGGTATCTACATGATGGCAATGAGACACAGGAGTACTGCACATCCCACTGTACAGCATCAGCTTGAAGCAGCAGGGCAGGCAACTCATCGCTCTTTGGCATCTTTAGCCAGCTTGGCCATGTCCCTACTTCTCTCTGTCCCCACTTCTCCACCTGGAAAATGGTATTCCTCCACAAACAAATTAAGAGTTATACTGAAGACTAAAGGTATAAGAGTTTGTGGGGTTTTGTTGCTTTCTTTTGGTCCTGAGGAGAGGTCATGACTTATCCCTTTTGTCTTTCTTCAAATGTTTCAGCTCATCATTAGTACAAACAGTCTCTCTTACCATTTGCGTAAGGTGTGACCATCTTCTTATTGGTCATCACTCGTGCAGTGGCGTTGTTAACCTAAAAGTAAGAAAGGGGAGGGGAAGGAGAGGGAAGGAAGCGTAGGATGTTAGGGAAAACGGTGGAAGACTCAGATACCACACACACACACTATACTTCTCTGAGCAAAAAAAATTAAACAACTAATTTTACATTAATGCAATCTTTAAATTACTTTTAACAGTTGCCATTTAATTATAAAAGTTATAGCTAAATGTGGCATTTTAAAATTATGCATTAAACAAAAAGCCAACGAGAGTAAAGTGCAGATTCTCCACCGCCCTGCCATCCCTTGGTGAGGGATTATTCACAGCTCAGTGATCAAAAGGGCAAAACTTCAGATGTTTTGTCCAGGTTCTGTTCGAGAGGCAGCAAAAATTTCTGCAGCCCAGGGCAGGGGAACTGAACCAGGTGATGCATAAACTGACTTGTTTCTCACCACTGGAATTGGGGCCAAGCAGGTCACTGGTAGGCACACTTTTGGATAGAAAAATGTAGCCTGGAGTCCATCAGCTTTAGATTTGAACTCCCAAAGCTTCAGGAAATCTCTGGAACACCACCAACTGTTTAGACAGTCTACGTTCACTGATTTCCTCCACATAATTTAAAAATATTCTTCCAGATTGTTTTTTTCCTTGTCACAAGTCTCATGGAGCAAAAAGAAGAAATACATAGCAGCAGACCTGGGTCTTTTTTTTTTTGTTTTATTGTGCCCTCCACCCTCTTTGCAGAGCTCTGCATAGTTCCAAGCAGTTTGATTGCTCAAGCAAGTGGGGTGTTACCACAGAGATGGTGCTGATAAAAAAAAGATGGACTAGTTTGGAAGCCAAGTTACTGCAGCCCCATGTCAGACAGCCTCAAAGTTCTTGCAAGGAGGGTGAAGTCTTCATGTATCATCAATAAATTATCAAAACCCATGCCAAACAGGAATTGAGGCCAGGATGAAGAAAAAAAAAAAAGTGGATATAAAAATAAAAGCTGCCTCGGGCCCTTGAAAGGTATGGATGGTGAGCGTATGCAGGGTGGGGAGCTCAGAGCTGCATTTTACTCTTGTTTCAGCCCCAAAACAATAGAAACATTACACATTTAAAAAGAGAGAATGGGAAACAACAATGATGAGACTGAGAGCATGCAGTTAAACACACACAGATAAAAAAAGGAAAGAAAAAAAAAAAAACACCACAATTGATTCAGAGGGTGGGGAAGGAAGGAGTGGGGGGATAGGGTCTCACAGACAATCATTTAGATGGAGCGAGTGCCTGAAATCAGCTGCTACAGCAAAGTGCAACACAAGCACTTAAAGGAAAAATTGCCAGAACCGATCAGAAACCACCAGTCAGCAAAGAGACCAACAGCTGCATTTAACTTAGTAAAGAAATAAACTGGGGAGGGGGGAGAAAGAAAAAGAGAGAAAACAAACAGTAACAGCTACAAACAGGTCTCAGATAGAAAGAGCAGCAGAAAGAAGGGGCAGGAGAGAGAGAAGAGGAAATGGGTGCATTAATAAAAACCAGCCAAACTGGAGTTCAGTAACTCTGAGTAAGATGTGCAAGGGGAAATCACCATGAAGTCAGTAATCAAACAGCTCAGACTGCTACAAAACAATATGTACATCCAAAGTCCAGGCGGCATTACTCAACAGCATTGAAAATAAAAGGGGGAGAAGGGGGAAGGAGGTGGGTGGGGACAACAAGTCAAATCACATTTCGTAGTGTTAATGTGAGATGGCAGATGGATTTTTTCTTTCTTAATTTTTTTTGGTAATTTTAAGAAAAATTTTAAAAAAAAAGAAAAAAAAAAGAAAAAAAGCTTCTTCTCTAGCGCTTTTGTTTCACTTACCGCCAACTCGTACCATCGCCAGCATTGTGTATAGTTACCATGGAAAGAGTGAGTCAAGTGAAGGGCCCTAAACGCTAAACCATCGGAAAGGGAAATAAAAAAACAAAACAAAAAAAAAAAAAGCAAAATATGCAGACATCTTACTCAAAAACAGCGGCTTTTTTTGTTTCAATATTTGTACTTTTTGG
>VXBX01005245.1:342920-383049 GCA_013400415.1 Scytalopus superciliaris | reverse complement strand
CATAAAAGCAATTGAGGCCAGACCAAAAAAGAAGTACAAAGTTACTCGAGACAAATTTTTCTGTTTGTTTTGGTTTTTTTTGTTTCTTTGTTTAAAAACACTAAACCCTGCTTCGACATAGGAAAGCTGGTCAAGCCCAAGTAAGGCTTCTCTCCCCTCTGCCAATGAACACATACATTTTGCAGGACCCCCACCCATCCCAGACGCAGTACAGGACAGTGACACTGAGGAAAACTTTGTTCTCTTGAGGAATTGCTACAATCTGAGTTCATGCCTGACACAAGGAAGTCTGGGAAGCTTTGGGCAAATCAAACACTGAACCTTGCTTTTCCCACCTGTAAAATGGAGACAATAGTAATTACCTACCTTAGAACACTGCTGAGAGGAAGGGCTCTTTGTAAAGCATCCCTTGTGAGCTCTTCGGGGCACAGCTCATGTCTATTCCTAAGCCTGTAACTTCCCTAATGACACACAGGACCCTGAAAGTAAGCAGGGCTTCTAGGTGGCACCACCAAACAAATATTACTTAATGGGAAGATTTAGAATATCACGTACTGTAATGTCAAAATTTTCCTATCTCTGAGTACTCTATTGGTCTTGATGGTAAATCTAAACAGCTAAATACTGATTCATTGGTCAAGGCATGTTTTGTCTGACACTGCTGACCCACTGCTACCTCCCTCCCTCCCTCTTTGGTGCCCATCTGACTTGGCTTTGTTCTGAGATGGCAACCTCTGCGCTGTGGATAGCAATAGATCTCTGCCTGGTAAGAGCAGCAAGTTTCAGCAAAATTGACATGCCCTACTTGGTGCAACAACAAAGGCTCATGGACTGCCAAAATGTCGCTTGAGATGAATTTAGGTTTACTGCATCCATGAAGGCACACATGACACGCTACATGCTCATGCTGCTGCCATCTCATGCAGTCATGGAGAAGGGCAGGGTAAGAGACCATGCTTGCTTCCACAGAGATGAGTGCACTGACATTAAAAGAGCGCCAATATGACTAAGTGAATTAGAATTTTAACTAGTAACAAATGGCATCTTAGCAGAGACAACTGTGATGAGATACTCTTCACGCCATTACAGAGAGAAGACACAAACAAAAAATGTTGTTGCATTCTGCTTTTAGGGTATCTTAAGAACAGAAGTAATTAGCTCCTGTGGCTTGGTATAAAGCAAATACTGGTTTAATGTACTGGTTTAATCTCCGCTGGCTTTGATACCCTCAGGAGCAGAACAACAAAGCTTACATTTGATGCAATGGAAACTCCCAATGTTAATTGAAGAGCGAGGTGATGAGAGTGATCTACAGCTGTGCCTGGCAGGGAAAGAGCATGCAAGCCTCCCGGCCTCTTCCATGCATCTTGGGGTCTCTATATATGGATCAGACACCCAAAAAAACCAGACAGTATCTTGATTTCTAAGCATTGTTAGCAATGTGACATAAGCAAGCCATTATTCTTCAAGTGCTTTTTAAAGGCCTTTACAACACTAATCTTAAATGGCCCAAGCCATTTGACAAGCTGGCTTTTGTAATCCACAGCTAGGTTTCCAGCACAAAACTGTTATGTATTTGTAAAATGCAGGGTTGTGGGGGTTTGTTTGTGTTTTTTTTTTTGTTTTGTTTGCTTGGGATTTCTGGTTTGGGGATTTTTTGTTTTGTTTTTTTTTTTTTTAATTTTTTTTTTAACTCCCCCCAACCCTCAAACAACAGTAATAAAAGACCTCAGCCAAGTATTGCAATGTTGAGATCAACAAGAGGGCTCCTTTGGGCTCCAACCCAATAATCTACAGCTTCAGATAATTTCATTTCTCCAGCTATAAATAAAGAGCTATATAAATAACAAACTGATGCCTTTTTCAGAAGAGCATAGAGGCTTTCTTTTAAAATGAATTAAAATCAGAGCTACAAAACACAGGGGCTAATAAAACAGCTCAACTGCATACAACTCTCAAATATGTCACCAAGAACCAAAGGGGGCACGGGGGGTGTAATAGCAAAGCTGATTATGAAGGAATAGGGTATTGTGTCTGCTTCAAAGAACCCCTACAGAGAAAGGCAAGCCTGAGAAATAGAGCAACACCTTTCCCTCTGGTTCTGTATAACAGAGAAAAAGCATCTTCTAAAGGCTGGTGGAGGAGGGGTGGTAAGGACTGCAACACGAATCTCTATTTCCCTCTTCTCTTTTTACATTAAAATTTCTGTTTGTTCTAGACAAGCCTGTGGAGACCGAATGAAATTTATGTCTTCAGTGATGATGTAAACTGAAAGCTGAAGTGCAGATGGAAGGTAATTTTTTAGACATTAATCTGTGCAGGCTAGAACCAAATAAGACTATTTTAATTCACATCTGCTTGCAATTAGTGAAGTCTGTATGGGATTTTAAAAAACTGCATTATCATTAATTATTTTTAAACTGAGTAGGAATTTTCAGTATTTTTATTAAGTTAACTCAAGGTAACATACAAGCCACATGTAGACTATAAGAATATAATTAATAATGTGAATTAAACCAGAATTAATCTGATTCAGAACAACATAACTAATTGACCATATTGACAGATCAGTGCTTAGCTTGTGCAACTCTCTTTGTTGAGAACCATTTAATGTCAATGCTGAATTAATGTTTTACACAGTTGACTATGGCAGCTTCAGTATTTGTGCCCTTTTGCTTTGTACTATTAATGCACCTCTTAGACGTTCAAATTTTCATCAGGAAAAACAGGTGAGCCATGCTTGATGTTTTTGTTACTTCAAAGTTAAAAAACTATCAATTATATACATATACACACATATTTTGATGTGGGAGAGAAAAAAGCACATACATATATTTTTTTATTCCTTCTCACAGATGACCTGTAAAGAATAGGGATTAATTTGTACCTAAATACATATACAACAAACAATCCTCAGTTTTCCTCCCCAAGGTTGTCTTGACCTTGAAAAAAAAAAAAAAAAAAGAAAGAAAGAAGGGGGAAAAAAGACATGGCAGGTATCCAATATTTACCAGCTTAGGCTTTATAGCAGGTACTGGGTTGCTCCATAGTAGTAGGTATGGAGCCAGAAGAAGGGAAGATCCTGGATAAAAAACAGACTTAGGGTTTCTAAAATTTAGATTATGCAAGTAGCTTCAGTTTAATAATGCTGTTATGATAACAAGGCTGAAATTTTCAGCAACTCCTCCCCACCAGCAACTGCCAGGAACTTTTCCCATGCAGAAAATAAGTTTAACCCAACGAACACTAAACTCCAACACTTTTAGGACTATTGAGTAATTTGCAGTACCAGACTAACCCCTTTTTACCCAAAAGTTTATTGAAAGGGCCTGAAGAGACCGAGTAACTGCCACCCTTTTAGTCTGGCCTCAGACTCTGCAATAAATAACAAGCAACATGATGAGCAGTGAAAAAAATAATAAATGTATATATAGTATTTGAACGTTTCCATCTCTGAAGAATGAGAAAGAAAATTTACCATGTAACCGTAAAGGGAGAAATCAAAAGCAGACGGTTCTCCTGGGTGTGGCCAGAACACAGAAATTAAACAAAAAACAACAACAAAAATAAAATAAAGTAAAATAAAAAAAATAAAACCAAAGAAAACTAAACAGAGCCCCTTGAAATCCATGCACTGTTAACCCTTTGTTTGTCATGGAGTTTAGACCAGTCACCTCAGCAGCAGCATCTTTGCCTTGTACCACTGGAGCACACAGCCAGCAACCAGCCTTACTGTCATCTGCTGCTGTGCTTGGTTCTAACCAAGTTTTTTCTTTTTTTTTTTTTTTTTCTTTTTTTCCTTATTTCCAAACAAACTTTTAGAAGCCTGAAAAAAATGGCCAAAGAGGCAGCAGTTCAGGCTACCCGTTTGCAAGACATTTGGAAAGACTAGGAGGGTTTCAGCTATAATCCACCTGAGATGAGCAGGACCGAGTGCACCGACAGCAACACAACACGAAATCCGGGAAACACATTACTGAATTCACACACACAGACACATCCTTCAAACTGGTGAGAGAATTGGCGTAAGCCAAACTACCACCATTTCAGTGGCTCTTCCAGCTCCTCCCTGACCTGTGCCGCACGTCGAGTGCGTTAAAGCACATACACCTAAAGCACCCAACCGTGTACCTGTGCGATCTGGTGAGTCAGATGCAGGCATTAATCTGACTGGAAAAAAAAAAAAAAAGCAAATGTATCTTCAAAAGAAACCCTGCAGGGCTATTTTTAAGCTGTATCATTTCCACAGCCCGGCTTGTGTTGCTCCACTGCTGCAGAGCAGAGGAGGAGGCAGAGGCCGGCAGAGAGCAGCAGGAGCCTGACCAGCACTGCTGTGCAGGGACAGCTTGGGGCATCAGGGCAGCGACAGCCAGCTCAGGTCAGGGGCTTCCCAGCCTGCGTCACCCCTGGCTGTGCGCTGCTCCTCCTCCCTTCCATCGATCCTGCATCTCACTGTGTGGTCTCTGAGTTCAACAGGCTAAACTGGCTGAAGGCAAGCTCATTTCTCTCTCTCTCTCTCTTCCCGCTGCATCGGTGTTTTGCTAATTTAGCACCCTGGGTTCAGTTCCCTGCACAGTGAAAGAAGCGCTACCGGGAAGGTGCTCCCACAGGAGCAGTAAATCCGTTTATACTACGAGAACATCAACTTCAGCCTAAAATTTAAGTTTCAATAAACAAGATCAGCATATGGACTAATTTAACTCATTAGTTTAGTATTGCAGACTTCAAGGCGTAAAACTGCTTCAGTGAACTAGGATAAAGCTGCACTGGTCATGTTTCCCTCATGCCACTGGCATTCTAAAGGGATTTGGTGACCTGAGAAAGTCATGCTGGTGGCCGGTATGTAATTTGTTTTTACGCCTCTTTGTGTTAATAACACAATTTGTATTTCTGGCTCAACTGATGAAATCTGAGCAAAAGCGATAAAAGTAGAATTAAAAGGAAAACAAGACCTCTAATTCACTTTATGTAAGAAGGGTCTTTCCACTGAGGGGAAACGAGGCCAACCTGTATTCGTATTCTTTTCTTAATCTACAGTTAACTGCAAACATAAAAACTTACACAGCCCCCTGCACAAGTTTTTAGTTAGTATAGGTTTACTTACATAAATCCAAATACCAATGGATGCAATTTCTTTGTGAAGACAGGATGTAACCTATTACACAACTAATTTTTTTATTAAATATGAAGCACTTCTAGTCACTTCAGTCCAATACAAAAACATGGAGATCTGGATCTCCCAAGTGCAAAGCAGTGAGGGGCATAAACTTACAGTATCCTGAAACCATGTGCTCATCTGCACTAATATGAACTCTTATGACTGAAAAAGCTACAAAACACAAAAGCTCCCTATTCAGCCAAGGCTTTGCTGTGTGCTTGTGCACTCTTGGTCTCTGAATGTCATTGAGGACACATCTTGGAATGTCACACAGTACACAGCTGATGAGCAAAGAGCTTGGATTCCCTTCCCCTGCAGCTTTGTGAATGCCACAGGGTACTCGTTACACAGGCAGACTGCATTAATTCTGCAAATATGTCCACTTGTTCAGTTCAGCACAATAGTGACAAAATACGCATCTAGAGGATGCATCTCCACTAACAAAAGGAGCAGGAATCCTCTCGACTTCCTCTGGAGGTGTTTTATTCACGGTTCAGTGAAGTGCATGGTAAACTGCAACCATGGGCAGAATGCTATTTAAAGGCACTTATAGGAGTCAGAACTAGAAATGTAATGGTAAACAGGATAAATGAAACAAACAGCTAGTTTCCTGGAAGCAAGCAAAAAACCCCAAACAGATCAAGGGAAAACTGATGTCATTCTATTAAATAAGAATAAAGCAAAATGAAATTCAAGTAATGCTTAAAGTTTGTATCTTTCTCATACATAGCAAAGCAGTGTAAGTGTGAAAGCCTATCAGGGCCCATATAATCCTACCGAACAGACTGAATCTAAATGGAACTGAGTTACAAAACAAGAATTCACATTGCTTTGAAAGAACAATCAGCAAAACTAATTATTAACTGCCTCCTACTCTGCTGTGATATAGAAAGTCAACAAATAACATTTCTGAAAGAACCTGAGGTGTCTGTGATGGACATATGCTGCTCTCTCTTCGGTCATCAAACTTCCTAACTACAGAGAGATCCTGAAGATGTAGCCAGTTTGATACAGTTCCCCCAGGCTGTCGAAGAAAACTGCCCAGTCATCTCAGGTGGATTCAAAAGGAAGAATACAACCAGCACACTTCCTCCAGTCCCTCCTACCGACCAGCACTGGAGCAATCCCAGCAGAGTTCTCCTGCCACACCTCAGCAGGGACAAAGTGCTGCTCAACGAACCCGGGGCAGTTTGGGATTTAGCACTGTACCTTTTAAATATTTACAAACATATACACAAAACTCTATAAAACCCTTAGGAACCCAGGGAAGGAAAGGGAGCATTGAGAACACAGCACAAGGCAGGCAGCAGGAGCATCTGCTTTCGGATTCCCAAAAGAGAGGAGAAGAAGAAGAGAGAGAGGTTTCATATCATTAGATTAGAATGGAAACCACAGGGCAGGAAAATGCATTCAGAATTTTTTTCCTAAGGTGGATGAAGAACCCAAGAGTGAGTGAGTGGCCTCCAGAAAGATCCATTTCCTTTGCTTCACCATCAGATCACCAATCTGTTGTTTTTCCATTATTATGTGAATACCAGGTGCTTCGTGCAGCTACACCCCACTCAAACACTGGGGCCTCCCATTTTCATGCTAAGCAGGAAGAATCTTGCATTCTTTTTAAAACAGAAATTATTTTGGACAGAGAAGGATGCAGAGATACCATGAAATAACTCTTTGGCTGTTTTCTCATTCTGTTCAGATTCTGTCCCATCCCTCAGTACAGGCTATCAGTTTTGTAACTGCTTTTTGCTGTACCATGACAAAAAAGCAGCAGAAAGCCGCAACGGTCAAGGACTGGAAGAACATCTCTGCTTTTTTCTATTTTTTTCCCCAAATATTTACGATGGGTTCAGGACAAAATTTGTCAAGGAACCCTTCAGCAGTAATTTTTGTTTTAACTGCAAACCAGAAGCCTTGGGCTTTAGCAACTGCACAAGAAGGTACTTTTCGTAATCATAAATCAAGTCTTCACAGAAAAGTCTTCAAAGTCAATGTTGCCTAGAAGGGAAAGGGCAGCCGTGGGCCTTTAATACACAGGGCTGTAATGATGGGGGAGAGAGAGAGTGAAGTCCATGTGTGGAAAGGAAAACACTGCTCTGGAAGGCACAGGCAGTGGGGTATGAAGGAGAGAGCTCACCACTTTGTCAAGCCAGTTACTTTTGTTCTTTCTTTTGCAATAATATCTAAAATAATATCCAAAAGTGGGGATTTGAGAGAGGCCAGAGGCTACTCTCAAAGCCAAACAAAATTGACTAAAATCAAGAGTAATTCACAGATAACTTTGGCCTTTAAAAATACCAAAAGAACAGCAGAGAGCAGAATAAATATTTACAAACTCAGCATAGCTGATTGTTTTGGTAAGGCATATAGGTTTTTATCCATGCATGGAAGTAAAACTTTCTAACTAAACTATATAGACATTTACTTGTTCAGACTGTCTTGCTAAAAATCAAAACAAAAGAAAACCATGGTATTAAGCACAAACAAAGGATGGGGAAAGGGCTAAGGCTCATTTCTTTTGTATACAAATCATTGGCTTTCTGGTTTCCAGCTAATACAGAGACTGAAAAATTTCAGAATGCATCTTGGGCAACATGGATGGAAATTTGCAGAGGGCTCTGAACATGAACACACCCCAGAATATATGTTGAAGCAAAGAGGCCCCCATAAAGACTGTGAACCTCAAATCCAAGCAAAAGGCATAGACTGTAAACTGAAACTGCTTAGCTGAATTGCAACTTCAAAACCTTTTGTGTGCATGCACACATGTGCACACACGTGTGTGTGTGTGGGAAGGAGGGGAAATTTTGTTTTAATTGAAAATGGGAATCTTAGCATTGATTAAGTCAAGCAGAGTATAGACATGCACTGTGCAAGCTTCCCCCATAGAGCTTTGGCAATGCACCTCGCTCCTGACCTGCAAAACTCCCTGCTATTCCAGTGCTGAACCTCCTGGGCAGAGAGAGAATCACATCAATTTGTCATTGTGGTGATACTGGTTACGTGATGAGAACCAATTGCCAATTAGGACAGAGATCACTGAATATCTCTGCAGCTAACCTGAGCAACATTTGAAATCTCATCTCCAGAGAAATAAATTACCATTAATCCTCAACAAAACCTCCCTCTCAATATATCTGTAAGATGAAAACAGGTGTGTGAATGCAAATTCTGTGGGGGAGGTCCACACGGGGCAGGGCAAGTAGAATGAGGATACTTATATTAAGCATCAAATATCTCAAACATGAAAGGTCAGTATCTCAGAAGCACCAAGTAAGTCTGCAAAACAGACTAAATAAAATCCTTTCATATATGAGATGTGACAGCTTTTCTACAGAAGTATTTTAATGCAATGAAATGAGGGGGCGGGGGCGAGACCCTTTTTTCTTACAGTCTCCCATGACACAAAGCTGCTTTACCTTATTCTGCCTTCCCCACAGGGCAGCCATTGCTAGTGCAATGGGAACAGCTTGGTATGAAGGCTCAATTGAACGACTCCCTGTTTGTTCAAAAGGCTGGGGAACCTGATCCCACATTACAGACAGGAGTGTCTAGGAGCATTTATACATGCTGCCCAGAACTGACCATGCTCAGAGTCTCAAGTCAGAGGGAACAGGAGACAGTCTCTAAAATAGCTTTTCCCTTCCACCATCACACTAATTCCTGCTGATCTCTACAGAATATATTCTCTAGGCAATGAACTGCCTTTTACTCTGCAATCAAAACAAGAGAAGCGGGTACAGAAACAGGACTTACCTTCGAGCCACGCTCATTAAAGATTATCTCTACATCAAGGATTTTGCCGAATTGCTGTAGAGAGACAAGATGAAAAAAAAAAGATTTATTTTTGGCAATCAATTTTTTATACCTTTTTGGAGATGGCTTAGTGCAAGAAGGGAGGTGAGAATATTGTCATTTCTAGCACACAGGCAAAGGAATAAAATCTCAGTGATGTGACCCAATTCTCTTGGGTTAAGACACACAGATCCTCTTTGGTCACAAGCCCCAGGTTTTCTCATAAAAGTCTAAAGGAAGAAAAACGATCTCCAGAAGAGTTTTGGGGATTTGAGGCAGCCTTTTAATCTAAACAATTCTTTCTTCCCTCATTCTACTATTTCATCTAAGACATGACTATATGATTTCATCTCAGACATCTAATAACATTTCTTACCTCTAATTCAGCATTTCAGCTTCCTCCTGAAGTGACTAGCACAAAAAGAAACCTAACAGTGATGTTTCTCTGGAAGGCATAGTAACATAACATGGCAACCTCAGGGATTCCAAACTCTAAATCTCCTTTCCTCCCCTTTATTTTCCAAAATGCCAAGCCTTCAAAAGAATGGATGGCAGATTCAGAAACCATGAAAACAGCAAACTCCCAGGAGTTTGTTTTTCAGAAAAAGATAATTCAACTTTAACCTGTGACATACAGTAGGCTGTCTGAGACCTATGCAGGTCTATCACATGTGACAGAATTTTGACCTCTGTCTCGTCCTGGAGACCCCAAGGAGAGCTCTGTTCTTATCAGTGGGTTTCAAAGAGCTTCCTACTTAGCACAGAACACAAAAAGGAAAACAAGAGTTACAAGGTAGAGAGATTTACCACCTCTGTGGAACCATGCATAGATTACATCTTCCACCTTGCTTGGAACATATTAAAGTATTTCTATTGAAGTGGCCAGACTCAAACCATTAACCTAGAGGCAGAAGTATCACCACTTCAAGAGAGGCCTGCAATGCTCTGTCCTCCAGAAGTGTCAAGGCTCTATTTCCAAACTGGAGGTCTGCTCTCTACAAAGACAGGTCTAGATGTCATTTTCAGGAGCCACGTGTACAGAGCAGTCTTCATTCTACAGAGACGTACTGCGCTCAAATGCTTCATCTGAGTGTTTTTCCTATCCCATTATTCAGGAAAGCTTCCAACAACATGGTTTTGATCTCATTACTTGTAAAAGATTTAGGTTTCATAGGAAATGAAGGAAGGGTCAGCAAGAAAATAAAAGGATGGCTTCACAGTTAAAAAAGGTGATGAACACAGCCTCGAGGCACTGTGGCACTCTCCCTTTTGCCTGTTGCTCTTAATATAGTACTTGCCTTTTTTTTTTTTTTAATTACCATTTGCATTCAGAGTCAAATGGGTATAATACTCATTTTGTGGGTGTCCTGCTTGAAAGGCTCATGGCCAGATTTGAAAGCATGGAACACTTACAATAGGAAACCATAATGGCTGAGGAAAAGCTCTGAATATGTAAAGCAATAAAAAGCTATTAAGTTCCTTGAACAAGTATTCCACAACTGTCTGCAAGCAAACACTTCCAACAATTTTAGCTATAGTTTCTGTCTGCTTCCATTCTCCATTCTTAAAAAGGAGATCTTGGTTCACAGATGTTGGTTTTACTGCTCTATTGTTTAAGGACAATACTTGATCTTCTATTCATCCCAAGAACAATTGAATTCACAATATCCCATGTTACACAAAGTTTGAATAATGCTAATGTAAACATGCATCTTCTCTGAAACCTCAACATCTCAATAGCTTAGGCTTGATCCACGCTGGATCTTCTTGTGACTGCGGCTGTGCCAATCACAGCTAAAATATGCTTTCTATTTCTATCCCATGCTTGGTGTGGGCTTCTCAATAAGGGAGATTAACCGCTGATTGCTTTTTATTGTCTTTGTTGCATATGGCTTGGGCACTGCCATGAAAGAAATCAGTCATGATTATTTCTTGGTAGACTATTCCAGCGTTGTCACATGACATGGGCTAAACCAATTTAACAGCTCGTGGCTGCTGAAGGGCTGTCCGTGCTCCCTTGTCCTTGCTTGTCTGGTCTCACCAGCCTCCCAGAGCTGGCCTCAGTTTTCATTCTCACCTGTGGATAAACTGGTACAGCTCAACAATCCTGTGAAAACCTAACCCAGCAAAAGGAATAAATACAAAGTTTTTGACAATTTACTGATCTGAAGTGGCTTAAAGGGTCAGGTGAGCATTAGGGCTCTAAGAAGCAAAAGAGAGCAGAAAGCAGCACACTCTGCCTGCGAGCAGGACCTGTCCCCTGCCAGATCAGCTCAGCTGCCTAGCCCTGCCACACACACACACACACACACACACACACACACACACACACTGAAACAGCCAACCTCTCCATAAATGCAAGTGCCAAAACTGTTCTCAGTATCTTCAAAGCCATCAAAAAATCACCATTTTCTACCTCATTAGAATCACCCTGAAAGAGAACAAACTGTGCAGCTTCTGGTGCACAACCATGCCATGCCATCCTCCCCTTGCTGCATACCCAGCTGGGCCTGGATCCTCGGGTAGGACTGCCAGCATTGCCTGCCAGCTCTGTTTGGCTGAGCTCCGTGCACAGGGTTTCCACACCAACAGGAAATCCTGTCTTGTGTGCTTCACTTCTCATGGCTGGAAAAACGCTGGCGGTAACACTGAATGCAAGTGGCCTGACTCAGATCTATGAGAGGTGCAGGTTCACCTCCTTGCCTAGCAGATGATGGAGGTACATCATTTTCTGGATGACAGAATTAAGATCACTAAATCCTGTGGCTGCAGCAAGCACAAGCTTGACATCTACTGCAAGGGGCTACATCCACCAGTGCAAACTGCCTCAATCTCTTTTCTGCATAGGAGTTGTGGGTGCTTGAAGAGGCAAGAGGGAATGATCTTGGGAGAGAAGAGTATATGCAACAGGGGTTAACTGCTGAACTGAGGTTTGCTAGGGAGGGGCTTCCTGCTCCATGAAGTTCCCCGGAAGAAAGCAGCATGACTGTGAGGCTGGAGGATGTGCCCTGGGCTCTTCAAGGCTCTGCTGCAGCCCTTGCCACAGCTGCTCTGACAGCTCCTAATACCACACCTCTTGTCCTCACTGCTGCAATGGTTACAGCAGGGCCAGCACTGGAGGCACCTTGTATTTGGTAACATGCCAGAATTGTCCCAAAGAATGGAGGCAGGGAAAAAAAGAACTAGTTCATTTTAACAGTTTATATCTCCTTAGCTGAATCTAATTTAGTGGAAACATAAAAAGGCACTTTGTTCTCCAACGGTGTTTCGCCTACGAAATGTCAACAGTATACTGCAAACAATGGACGTTTTAAGAGCTCCTTAGTGAAAGGTCACAATTTTTGTATGGGAAATGCTAGACCGTCTAAATACAAGGGTCAACACCAAGTGTCCTCCATAATAATTTTTTTTAATCATGTATACAGGCATATTTGTATTTTCCAGCAGACGGAGGGTCTGGCCAAATAAAACAAGTTCCACGCTTAAGTCATCCATGAGGACTAACCATCTAGTCTCTAACCCTGAAGACATGAATCACTGTGCACACAGACTTGATGATTGCCTCATTCAGTGATTACCAAGAACTACTTAGCACCCTGCACAGCCTCTGGAGAAGGCACTGCAGGACTACCTATCTCAAATGCTCCCCACCATGAGTTAAAAAGCTTGCTGTGTGACTGAGAAGCCAGCATTCCCCACCACGTATCAGGTCGTGCAAGAAGCCACCTCCATGAACTGCTCATGCATACGCCACATGATGAAAAGATACAGGCACACACTTCCAGTTATACCATGGCACAGGAACTATAGCATCTTGTTTTATTGTAGTGGTCTGTTCCCTGGAGTCACCTTGACAAGCTTTTAGTTATTTTTCTGTAAAGCAGATAAATGAGAATTAGCTCCCCTACAACAATAGCAGGGAGTGTTGGAAGTAACAGTTTTTAAGAGGCATAAAGACATTAACAGACATGAGTTATGACCAGAATGCAGTTTTCTTGTTTGATCATCTACCTTATCACAGATGCAAGGGCATGGTGCAAGCAAAGGTATATTCATGCTGTATGCTTCTTTCCACCCAAATGACATGAAGGCAACAGATCTTTCCAGCTGAGGCCATAGCTACATTAAATATAATAAATTTGAGAGATCTGGCACCAGATAGCTTTTGCCTTCCAAGGCACTGACAGTTTGGTAGGGCCCCTCCTGTATGCTCTGTTCCAGCTGGCCCTGTCTCCTCTCCCTGTCTAGAGCTTTCAAAATCAGTTCCAAATGTGCCAGACAAATAACTTAATCCTAAAGATGCAAACAACAGGGAGTGCAAGGCAAATTCTCTAGAAATCATGGGAAGAACAAAAGTTAATGCAAGATATCATGCGACAACCTTGCATCCCTACAAGAGAACTCTGCATGCTCAAGCAGCTTCACTAGCCTTGCAAAATTCACTTAAGAGTCCAGCTATATAAATCTCAAAAGCGTCAAACCGTCCATTCTTAAAGATGGTCGAAATTCAAAACAGCAAGGAAACCAAATTCCTGTGCAGGAAACCATTTCAGGTCCTCAGGCTTTAAGAGCATGAGCAAGAGCATTTTGTAAGCAGAATAGGTCCCTGCTGCAGAAAGTGTCCTTTCCCTAGCTCCCAGTTCCTTGGGATATACTTTCAGCTGAGCACAGCTGGCTCCATCATAGCCTATATTAGTCAGTGCTCATGCTCATGGCAGCATGGGGTCTGCCAGAGCTACACTCTTATCAGTACACAAACTTCCTCACACAAAGCTGACTCACATCTCTTCAAATAGCGGGGCCAACCCTGTTCAGCCAAGCTACACCAGTATGTTTTGCTGACAGGAAGATGGAAGCATGGAGCATTTATAGACCAAAGCACTACCACAGTTTACCAACTGAACAGATAATAAGCAAGCACCAAGCAGCCCTTATTAGGGTTGACCTTTTGCTCAGGAAAACACACATTTTCTGAGAAACCAAACTTTAACAGGAAGCCACACAAAGAGCACAGATTTCTAACAGGATTTACAGACCACATATATCCCACAGAAAAAAGAAAAAAAAAGTGATGAGGAACAGAGTTTCTCAGTCATTTCTTATTCTCTGACTCACAAATAAAAGATTTTCACATGAAACAGTGAGATGGGAGTGAACAATACTGGAGGGTACCATCCAGGGATCTTAACACCAGTTCAGCTTCCAGGTCTATACTTCAAACTCCTTGTTCCTGCCTGATGCCATTCCCCAGAGGTGTGCCTGCAATATAACCTGGTACTACTGCCACAGCAAAGGTACTTGGACTCACGCCCACAAAAGCAGCATACATTTAAAAATCAATTTGAGACGACTCAGCATGTAGCCTGAATCCCTATGAAACTGGGTTAATAAAAGACAACTCCGCGTAATTTTACCCAGGCCTTTTATGCAATTAAATCCAGCCACAGCACTGTTTACTAAATGACATTCAGCCCAGTTTCTCTGCAGGCTCTCCTAGTAACTCCCATGAAAACCTAAACAAATATTAGACAAATGTATGATGCAGTCATCGCTGCCTTTCACCAGAGGGTCAGTTCAGAAGACTCTGTAGCAGACAGCTTTTGCAGAGCAAGACTGACAGCACAAGAGCTCCTGACAGCAGAAGTGATAAACACCCCTGTGCAGAAGAACTGTGGTCCCTGCCGTGGCTGCACAGCCAAAGTATGATGGTCAAGCAACACTGAATACACAAGTCCTTTGTGAAACGTGGTATCAGAAAACACCCAAGTGAAACACATCAGTATAATCAGCAGTGTCTCTTATAACTCTAACAAACAGCAGCAGGAACAAAGTCCTGCCCTGTGACAGGGTTGAGGCTCACTCTCATCACAGAAAGAGCTTGGAAACAAAAAGTCACAGAGGCCACCTTGTGTCAGAATATTCGTTCTCCAGTACTGGCACATGGAACTTGTTACATGCAACTGGTGGCCAGTACTACTAGGAGATGGAAAATCTAAAATACATCTTGGTATCTGGAAGACAGGATTTCCTCCTTCAGATGTCCAGCCCAATTCAACCCACTCTGAAAGCAGAGTTCCTTTCAGAAACTTTCCTACTGCTGCATTTCAGGCCTCAGTACATCAGCACTATAATATTATTTACTTGTATACCTTAACACCCAATGAGCAGTTTTCTACCATTACCAATACTGGTTTATCATGAAATACTTGCGTATTTAAATTTATTTACTGGAACACAGAGACTTAAAATTCTACCAAATTTTTGGTGACAAAGCACTGTAGGCTAACTTGTTTTTGCTTTAGCCTCAAACTATAGGCTCATGGAGGTGTTTTGCGTTCTTGATACCAGAATGAAGCTGGATGAGAAATTATATCCACTGCGTTATTTTAGGAAGTGCAAAGTGGCAAAATGTTTCCTTAGAGGCCAAGATCTGAGGGCTACAAGAGTTTCCAAAAATATCTGAGCTTGTAGAGCTGCATTGCTTGGGTCATACAAAGCAGTGGTCTACCACAAAATTTCATCATACAGAACCTTGCAGTGGAGATACAAATTATGCTTAGAAAAGGAAAATGCTAAGAGTACCTCCCTTAACATCCAAAGTAAAAAAAAAAAAAAAAAACAAAAAACTCCCCAAAAGTAGCTACCATTCTGTCACTTGTAATGAATGATGTTATGAATAACTTAATTAACTGAAAGTTATTAAATGTGACAGAATAGTCACCTTTATAGAAAACATCTATGGGTTATTACTGCTGTAGCTGATAAGGCACAAAACCCCTTTATCAGCTGGGCTGATTATGGTCCCCATCAGAAACAGTTAAGTCTACACAAGTAGTAGCCATGGAGTGAACATGTCTTAAAAAAAGTGTCTCCATCTGAAGACAGAGCCTGAGAAAATTCACACCCTGTGTGGTGGCTAACCCACCTTCATCTGCAAGCATCATCAACATAGTTCTTGTTTTTCTCTTACTGTGGTGAAATGCTCTTTTCTTAAGTGTACATTCTGAAAAACATAATTCTGACTCCTCATACTCTTGGTCTCACAACAGATAAGAAAGATTTAGTGCACAGACACCAGTATAAATGACCAAAACAATCCACTTTGCTTATTTTTGTAGAGGAAATCCAAGATTCAGCTTGAGAACAGAAGGATCCTCATCTTCCATCTTCACCAGGAGACTCCGAAGTCCATCCGACTCTGAAGTCCAGAAATGACCAGACTATCCCAGCCAATTTTAAACTGGGAGAAGAACTGCTTCTTGAAGCAGGAGAGGGAAGGGCTGAAGCTGTCAGCCATAAGGTACAGTCACAGACACTACCACAGCACAAAGCTGAAAGGACTAGAAACACACTGAGGGAAACAAGAGCTTTTCTTCTGCATATGTAGTCCAGCAAGGGAGGGGACAGCCTACCAGCAGCTAAGGAGACTACTACCATCATGTCAGAGTCCTTACACACACTAGCCAAAGCATGTCCCTCAGAAAACAGACACTAGGATTTTTAAGAGAGTTGCTAATTTGTTTTTAACAATGATAGCAACTCTTTTTCTTTCTGGGAAGTTATTCCATTGTTTAAATCACCCTAAATTACTATTAATTTTTCTCTTATTTCAAGGGTAATTGTGTTAAACCCCAGTTTCCAAGTGGAAAATCCTATTATGACTGTAAACAAGATCTAAAACTGTTAGTAGGTATCATCCATACATAAGCACTCATATAGGACAAACTTGTAATCTCCCAACCTCTCTTTTTCATAAATAATCTAACACCTTACACAGTTAAAAAATCACTCATCTTTCAAGCCCTAGGTTGTTTTTTTTTTGTCTTAAGCTGATCTCAGAACTGACTAAAATAATTTATAATAACAATAAAAACCTAAAATTTCAGTCTTTTCAACTTCAAACATGAGCAAGCTCACATGCCTCCTTCAACTTGCTAACCCCCTTTGCCTTACTGAAGCAACAATCTTCAACGATCACTAGTACTCTTCCAAATCAGTATTTCCCAAAGAAAGCCTTCCATCCTATGAGCACAGACTGATTCCCACACAGCCAGTGCTCTGCACTGAGCTGCATCAAACATTTTTGTCGCATATATCATCAGTCAACCAGGCATTTCAACTCATTCTCTAACAGCAACCTTATCTTTCTCTTTCCTCCCCCTCAAATATTTTAACTGAAAACCTTACTGGCAAGGTTTTAATAGTACTGTCTCCATGGCTTGATAGAGATACTGAACAGAACAGAGACGGAAACAGATCCCCAGGGAAACTGACACCAGTCTTGATCACAGATGTCTCTCAGTAACTACTACTTTTTTATTATCTATCATTGAAGAGGTTTTTAATCCCTCTAATGTGTGTTTTGCTTGAGATAAGTAGGATTTTTTCTTAAAAACTGGTCACTTGGACAAATTCAATTGGTTGAGCAGTGTTTAATTATATCAGTATTGCTTTGTACACTCTTGTCAAAATAGACATAACTGCAAATTACATCTTTGCAGGCAAGATACTAACACATTTCTTCAGATTCTAATGGGTTTTTTTTAAAACTTTGCAACACTATTTTTATCTTGGATCAACACATGGACAGATAGTTTGTAGCTCTTTGGGTCATGGCTTTCAGACTTTTTCAATAGTAAGTTCTGGTGGGCAGTCTTCCAGCCTTCTGCAACTCCCCCTAACCTACAAGAATTGGCTAAAAATCAGTACTAATGAATAATCAAGCTCCTTGATTTGACTATTATCTTTGGACATACTTCATCCAGATCTGCTCGGTTTTAAATAATAGTGAGCACTGTCTCATCCTCCTTTGTTATAAATTATATAGAAAACCAGATAAGGTACAAATGCCCTGACTGTGGAATCATGTCTTTTTGGCCACCAGGATGATGCTGCTGAATAGTTCACAGCTTCCATTAACACTTTCCTTTTAAAGATACCTTCCTGGACAGTTATCCTGCCAATTGTGTAAACTCCAAGAAACACTCTTCTAAAGCTCCTTACATTACTGTCTGATGCCATATTCTGTTTGCACAAAGCAAATACAGACAAATAACAATCACTGGTACCTAGGCAACGGTGGGATTTCAGGTCAGCTATTAACTCTTCTTTATCTGCTAGAACAAGGTCAGCTATTGATTTATTCCACAGTGGGTGCAGAACTGTGTGCATTAAAAAATGACCTATTCCTTCTAGAAGCTTTCTGGAAGTCTTTTTATTGGCCTCATGAAATGTCAAGCAAATATTACCTGTTTCAAGCAGGCTATTTTATTTGCCTCCTTATAAGATGCATATACATAAGGAAATGTTTGTTCTTTTCCTGAGGATATCTCAGGGACCTGTTAGAATCACATAACAGCTGAGAAATGGTTGGAATCCAAATAATTTGAATTTGTTAAGAAACTCTTATATTTGTCCATCTCACAAACGGTGCAAGTTTAGAGAGCATTATGTAATATCCATTTAATCACACATGGGACAACATGCCTGAAGTCCACCTCTACTCAAATCTGGACAAAAGCATTAGATAGTTTCTGCGCCCCAGGACTGAGCTGACCTCTCGCATGCTGTTCTATCCTTGAGGGGACTTCTTTACTCCCTCCCTACCATCACATTTATTTCTTCCTCCACAGCTTTACTGTCTACCCAATTCCTCTCTTTGTACAGTAGCTTGGGAAAATGACTCCGGGCAAGGATTTTGAGTCTCTCAGATAGGACATTGAAGAGATGTGACCTGACACACAGAAGGGAGAGGGAGAAGATGGGGGTTACAGGCTAGTCACAGCTCAAGACTCACACAACCATGAGTCCCCTTTATGAGAAAGGGTATGTTTCAGTGAGTCACCCAAAGGAAAGCATCCTGATCCTGAAAAAGCAATAGGAGCAAGCAGGATTCAGAGAGAAATGCTCTCCTGCTTGAGGCTACGAGCACACAAAGAGAAGCAGCACTGAAAGAAAAAGGAAGATGTGCAAGATTCATTGATTATTTCCTTGGCAAAGTAGCAAAGTTCTCTATTACAGAAAAATGGCACAGGGAAGTTTTTGTGCCCCAGAAGATGAATTCTCTTTTGGTAGGCATAGGTCTCAGCAACCACAGGGTCAGGTAAACTAGCAAAAGGTTTTACAGGAAATATACCGTTTACCCAAGTTAAAATCACATCACTGTGCTGGAACTTCAGATGATGTTTAGATAAAAATAAAAGAACAAATAACTTGGGGAACATCAGAATGCTGGTTCACACAGCATTATTTTTCCATCCTGTCCATGAACAACAGGGACACCATATGGACCTAAGAAAAGGACAGGAAGTCTTAAGGCAAGTAATTAGGCTGCATTTTCCACAAGTGACTTCTTAGGGCAGCAGTTCATTTAAATTGCCTGGGTCTCCCAATCTGTAAAGCAGAAACAAGAGTCACCAGGACAGGGATGTCATTATCATTTCCATCTTATCCATGTCTCACACACCAGGAGCACATGGAGGAAGAGTATCAAGGTGAAGGAGTGTGAAAAGGGCTAGCTGTCAAGCCAACCCTCAGTCCCATGAGAAAGGACAGCAGCATGAAACAATTTATGTAAGCGATGCAGCTCCCAGGAGAGGGGAGCAGCAGTAGCACAGAGCAGGACACGATAAATACAGACTGTAGCAGGTGGTCCAAGAACTGGCTGTGATTTCAGCAATCATTTATCCAAACCGGACGGAACTGCCTACCACACAGCCTTGCAATAGCAAAAAGCAAGCTAAAAAAGCCACAAAAAGCAGAACAGGAGACTGAGAAGATTCATCAGTCACAGACTGCCAGGAGATGAGTTTCATTATGAAAACATTCCAACAGATGTCAAAAGTGTGACAATTGAAGGTATAAACAACACGGAAGCAAATACAACTCTCTCGCAACAGAATCAGATTCACAATTTTGGCTGGGAATTAACTCCAGAGATTGTTCAGTGTAACCCCTGCTCACAGCAGGTCTAATGACATCTGGTTGGCCAGACTTGTCCAGTCAAGTCACATACCTTCAAGGATGGAGCTTCCACAACATGCTTGGGCAACACATTCCACTATTTAAGCACCCTCACAGTAAAAATAGAATTTTCCTGATACCTAATTGATACATCAAAGGCAGAGAGGCCCTGCAGAGAGACCTAGACAAATTACAGGATTGGACAATCATCAACTGTACAAAAGTTTAAGAAAGACAAGTGCCAGATTCTGCACCTGAGATGGGGCAACCCTGGATGCTTTTACAGACTGGAGAGTGAGATGTCAGAAAGCAGTGCCAGGGAAAGGGACCTGGGGGTCCTGGTCTCTGGCAAGTTGAATGTGAGTCAGCAGTGCCCTGGCAGCCAGGAGGGCCAACCCTGTCTGGGGGGGCATCAGGCACAGCATCACCAGCTGGGCAAGGGAGGGGACTGTCCCGCTCTGCTCTGCACTGGGGCGGCCTCACCTTGGATACTGTGGGCAGTTTGGAGCACTGCAATATAAAAAAATATATAAAACTCTTACAGAGCATCCAAAGGAGGGCAATGAAGATGGTGGAAAGGCCTAGAGGGGAAGTCACGTGAGGAGTAGCTGAGGTCACTTGGCTTGTTTGGTCTGGAGAAGAGGAGAGGGGAGATCTCAGAGCAATCTACAGCTTCCTCACGAGGGGAAGCAGAAGGGCGAGAACAAATCTCTTCTCCAGTGACAGGACCTGAGGGAACTGCATGCAGTTTTGTCAGGGGAGGTTTAGGTTGGGTATTAGGAAAAGGTTCTTCAACTAGAAGGTGGTTGGACACTGAAACAGGCTTCCCAAGGAAGTGGTCACAGTACTAAGTCTGACAGACAGAGTTCAAGAAGCATTTGGACAACGTTCTCAGGCATGTGATGCGATCCTTGTGGGTCTCTTCCAACTTAGGATATTCTATGATCCTACTTCCTATGTTCCAACTTGTGATTGTTGTCTCTCATCTCATCATAAAACACAATCAAAAATAATCTGGATACATCTTTTCTGTATCATCTGATCAGGTAGTTGCAGACAACAAAAACAGCCCTCCTCTGCCCTTTCATTGTCAAAGCTGCAGAGGCCCAGGCCACAGACTCTGCTTGCATGCCATGCTCTGCAGCCCTCTGACCATCTCGGTGCCCACTAAGTTCGCTCCTGTATTTCACTTACAGGTGCACTTCTTGCACTGGAGAGCCCCCACTGGACACAGCATTCCAGATGCAGTCCAACATCTGCTGAAGACAGGGAAAAGGATCCCTTTCCTGCGCCTGCCAGCTACTCACAAACATAGCCCAGAATGGTCTTTGCAGTGAGGGGACACTGCTGCTCATGTTCAAGTGGGTGCCCATCAGGACCCCACACCTTTTACTGCAGGGCATCTCCCTAGTCAACCAGCCTGTACTGCTGCAAGGGTACAAGATGGAAGGTCTGAAATTCGTTTTTGCTGAGTAGCTTAAGATTTTCCTCAACCCATTTCTCCTTCTCTCAAGGCAGCCTTGCCTTCCTGCATTTTGACTACTCCTATCCATTTAGCCTCCTCCACAAAACAGCTTTTTATGGATGCAAAAACTGTCAAGAACAAGGAGCAAAGATCTCTCACAACATATAGCAACTGGAGCTCTTATTCAGACCATCAGTGAAATTTTTAACATTCCTGTATGTTTTGTTCACTTTGTACTGTCCAAACTATGAACAAATAAGCATAATACTTCTCTCATTTATATCAGTCTGAGCCTGAAGCTCGTGAATTTGATGTATTTACAATACTGTAACACTATGCTGCATGTGAGAATGTATGTGCACACATACACACTCACAGAGATGGCTCAGGAGATGCAGCAACTGAAACAAGAATACTGTAGAATTTGGAAGAGCAGCTGGCTATGCAGTAAGGACCAAAGTATACACTCAAAGCCTATACATCACCTATACTCATGTAAACAAACTCTTCCTCAAATATCTTATAAATTGAGAATCATGAATAACATACAAGGACTAGGGAAGACAAACTATTTGGTCTAAAAAAACAGAATGTGTATCATACACAACGTAAAATACCATCTGACTTGCACTAGCTTTACCACATGCAGTTGCCATTTGACAAATTCCTTGAAGCAACTTTTCATCACAAAAATGGATCACGAGGAAAGACATAAATACTTCATCAAGTCTCTATGCAACTGTAAACCAGTGCTTTGCAAAGGATACATTAAGTCAATGTTTAATCCAAGTCTTTAGTCAGAAAGAAGGTGAAGTTTCATTTTGTTTTGGCTTGGTGGTTTTTTCCCAAAACAATTGTTAGACTGGACTGAAAATTGCTGCCCAGAGAAGTTGTGGGTTGCCCCATCCCTGGAGGTGTTTGAGGCCAGGTTGGATGGAACTCTGAGCAACCTGGTCTAATGGAAGGTGTCCCTGCCCATAGCAGAAGTATTGCAACTAGAGGATCTTTAAGGTCCCTTCCAACCCAAACCATTCTATCATTCTATTAACAACTTGATAGGAAGAACACTGTTATAGTTCACATGTGTATCTACCAGCTGAATTAAATGCTACCAATTGTCCTAGTCCTGCAAATATTTTACAGTGTGCTGACTAAATTGAGGGGGAAGGGCTTTTCATTCACGTGAGTACAACAGCACCAGGAGTCCCACCTGTGGGGAAGGAGAATCTGCCATTGTCTTAGAAGGCACTGATAGCTTACCCCAAACATCTGCCGGAGGTCAGGATCTCGAAAGCGGAAGGGAATGTTAGACACATGAAGTCGTTTTGGAGTGGATTTGCTCTCAGTATTCTCGCTGCTCTGTGTCTGTGATTGCTGTCCGTCTGTCTGTGCCCCTCCTTCTGTCTGCTGAAATCAAAAGACAAAAGTATGTGCATGAGTAGAAACCACACAAATTCCTTTCACGTGTCATGTCTACCTCTTCTTAGGTATTAGCACCATGCTTATGATTGCAATATCTACCACCTGACAATTATTTTGATACAGCCAGCAGTGCTTAACAATTGATCCGTTGTTCTTACCCTCCCTTTCCATGAGTAAACAGTAATGAGATCCCAGCCTTCCTCCCCTCATATCACCTCTCAGCCCCGTAAATTTGTCTTTGGTTTTCTTAAATTGCTTCTCTCTTTTAGCCTGTTCTTCCTCACTTCAGCTGCCACCATATGAAAGCTCTAATGAAGAGGCGGATCTTCCATATCCTGGAGCTGGGAGGTAGTGCTGCCACTCTAATCTCATGTGGCAGGATGCTCATACAATCATCAAAATCCCACAGCTGAAGTGGCAGCTCTTCACTGGGCCAATACCAGAAGTGCATCCCCAGGCAAAACGGCATCTGCTCTGTCAAGCTCCCTTCAGAGAAACATTACCCCAAAAGGAGATCTATAATTAAAAGGTAAAATCCATATATGAACAGATTATGGATGTCTTTGATTAACTTTTCTTGTGCACTTAACTGAGCCCAGGAAGAGGAAACAGTCATCATCACTGCAAGATTTATAAAAATTTCAAGTGCTACTTTCTGCTACCCATTCCACAGCTAAGAAAGGGAATTTGTTCTACCATTCTCAAGCACTGACTGGCATTGCAAAGCAAGGTCAAGGGGTAGGCCAGGAGTTCTTGTTCACAGAAAAAGTACAGTACACAGGCAGAAGAACAAGAGAGACCTCTGTGCCAGAGGAGAGACCTAATGCCCCTGCAGAGATAACTGGCAGAAGAAAAGAAAGGAAGAGAATCTCAGCTGCTTGTGTGGGCTTAGACTGAAAAGTGGTAAAATTTGAGTACAGCACTAAATATAAAGGCAAGGCCCTTAGCAAAATGGCTTGATGAGAAAATGGCATTTTTCACACTTTAGTCACAAAAACGATCTCAAAACCTCAGAGCTACAGAACAAAGACAACTACAATTTGGTCGGTTTTACTGCTCTGTCCCTTCCCAAGCACATGCACTGACAGGCCAAGGTATTCAAAGAGCACTCACCCACTCACTCTATCTCCTGCTGCTTGCCTCAGTCTTTTAGAAGTCATGCTTTGACGACCTGTGTGATGCACTTTTAAGTGTCATTTCAAGTCTTTAGATGACAACCTGACTTCTTCTTTAACCCATCAAGTTAAAAAGTTCTACAAGAAGGCAAGGACTGTGCAATTGCGACAGTCAGTCTTTTTAAGGGACTCTCAAGAAAACACATAGGGCTTAAAGATGCAAGAGTAGGGATGGGGTTTTTGTTGTTTTGGGCCCTTCTGCCCGCTCCCCTCTCCTCCCCCCCCCCCCCCGTTTTAAACATGCAATTTGTGTACCAAAGACAAATGAAACCCGAGGGAAGTTGCCCATAAGGACTCCCTAACCACTGACCAGACTTGTTGGGCTGTTCTGCATATCATTCAATCCACATGTCAGAAACATTTGGAATCATCTCTCCACAGATAAACTAAACCGGCAACGTTAAGAGAGCGTCTTCTGCCCAGAAATACCACTTACAGACATGACCTTGAGCTTGCATATTGGTTATAAAGCAAGTATATATAAAGATAAGAGCAAGCAAACAGTAAGCACTGAGGTCTTGTCATGCTGAGCAAAGCAGTGGCAGCTTTCCATTTCATTTCAGGAGGGCTGTGCATGCCGCAGCACAAAACATGTTTGATCTGGTTAATACAAATTAAGCTGTGATAGGAAGAACGAAGATACTGCCCTGGTGAGTATCTCACTTCCCATAGCTGTGCGAGTCTCAGGAGAAGCCTGGCAGAATGAAGAACTTTTATGTGGCTAAAACCCATCCATCCCCCAAACAACCAATCTTTGAGAACAACCTCAGAAACTTCGGTATGCTCTTACCTAAAAGCTGCCCCCACCCACACCCAACATTTCCCCGCTTCTCCTGCCCTCACCCCCATGACAAAAAGGTTCTCCAAACACACAGAGAGTGCACCCTAAGGGAAGAATCAATGCAGCTGGCCTGCAATTAAATCAGACTCTGCTATTTAGTGGGGAGTTTTTATGACTCCATCAGAGTGCTCTGCTCCTCAGGGCAAATCTGTTCAAGAAGGACAAAATGCAGGAGTAGCCTATCTATCACCACTGTATACAGCACCTGCATGTGAGTGCTTCAAATTAACTCCTGAAAACTGCCAACACTCCTGCTAAAAGGGATACTTAAAATCCACTCTGGAGCCCTCCTAGTGCAATTTGCCAAATCCCATGTTTTCCGTGGCTTTGCATGGATCTGGCAAGTGAGCAAACACCCATGCACAAGGTGCATCTTCTGCTATGTGAATGAGGCAATGTGCAGATCCTAAACAGTGATGGCAAATATGTTCTAGTCTTTAGATTTAAATATAGGTTGCACAGGACCGGATCTGCTGTTTCCACAGAGAAGGAAGCCAGAATGTTGTTTGCACTCCTCTCTCACCCATTTGTTCCTAGGCAGAGGGCAGAACTCCTTTCTTACCTAGGGTGCAATGTACATCATGTAGAGTGGCTCCTTCAAAAGCACTCACAGCTGGTCCTGCCTATGGCAGTGTCATTTTGCAGCATGGGAGATGTGTACAGTAAGACAAATGCTTCAGAGGGGAGAAACAATAGAAGAAACAGACAATGGTCCACTCTTACCTTTTTTAACTTTTTACATTGAGAGTCCCCAAATGTTTTTCAGGCTTTCACATAACCTGATTTTTTCAGTAGTAGTTTAACATTAAATACCTTCTCTCTCTGGATGCTGTAGCTTCCTCATCTCTATTGTCCATGGCCCTAAGGTAAGATTTGAACTTTCCACCACTGTAACATTAGCTCAGTACATATGTCTACTGCCACACATTCACCTACAACAGAAATGAAAGAAATAGTCTCCTCAAATCTTTCTCTTTTTCCTTTTATAGGTATTCCTTGGCTTAATTCATTAGGAAGGAGATGAAAGGAAAGGCCTGGAGCCTGTTCTCAGGCAGCACATAACAGACACCGGCAACCTGACCAAGCCAGATGATAAAAGCCTGCATTTCACCAAGTGCTCACACCCCACCTTGAGTCTTTCCCCACACGAAGTTTAATTTCCTTCTAGCCTCATGTTAACACTCCACAGCGAAGAAATGGACCTCTCCCTTCACTACTGACAATGACTGAGCTCGGAAGGGAGCTAACACATGCTCAATGTTTGTCATCAGGCAACACAGGGACATGCTGCGGCAGAGATCTCCCATTTAGGGATGGTATTGCATTCACCGTACCTCCTCAACACAGTCTGTCCAACATATACTGATGCAGGTGATAATGTCATTCCTGCCTGCACATGCAAGGTTTGAGCTCTGCTCAAGGTCACTGAGACACACATTGGAGTTCGGGACGTGCAGCATGTGCTTTACTTTTAACTACTTACTGCCTGTGCCCCCATGTCATCTCCTCCCTTACACCCAGCAGCAGTAAGACAACCCTAAGCAAGAAGAGGCAGCTACAAAGAGAAGTATGGATGTATCCATGTGCATGTGCCCATGTAAAGGGATGGGGAACATCTGGCAACACAAGGGTGTTTTGAAAGGTTTGGGGGCAGCTCTACACTATCTTCCCACCTCTCAAATGGAACTCTTCTGTCCTAATGCAGTTGGTGAATAATCAAATGCTGGAGATTTCTCCTCAGCAGCAGGAAAATGGGCTCCAGCACCACCTGAGCTCTGAGATCCCCAACTGCATGGCTAGACAGAGGGCTACTTCTCTAGCGAGCCAAACAAGCACCAGTGTGACACACCAGCAGAGAGATTATTAATACCCAGCACATTCTGTTTACATCTCCCACTTGCTTCTAGAACTGGAACTGCTTCAGGTCCAAGTTACAGACAAGCAAAAAACAATCCCCTGTTCTCTCCCCCAAGAAGCAGGCAGTCCAAAATGTTGTGAATCATAATGAGGAGGTTAAGAGCCATAAATCACTGCAAAGAAAATATTTACAAAATACAAACTGTAACTAATAACTATATTTAAAAGGGGATTTGGGTAGCTTACAAAATCCAGGAGACAGACTGTGCTCACTCCACTGCTCCTAGACTACTCTAGAATTCAAAAAAAGCAAAAACCAAACACCCAACCTTGTTTGGATCAAGAGCTTGAAGAACTGTGGAGACAAGGACCGGAAGTTACAATGGGCAGAAGGCAAACTTCCCACTGCAAAGCAGAGTGCAGATAATGTGGAAAAATCCCTGCAACTTCTGGTGAAGAACCTATGTCAAAATAACCAGTCACCCACCAATGAACAGATATCCACTGAGCAGGTTTGGTGGAAAAGTGAGTGAAGAATTAGGCCCTAGACACAAAATCTCTCTCCTGCCCTACTACACTCTATTGAAGTAGGACTGAAATCCCACACATTCAACAGCAAAGGCCATGGGAACTTCTGCTGCTTAAACAACACATGTTTAGCAGACAGAAGACCACAGGGCTAATCATCATCTTTCAACAGCAGTAAATACAATCTTACAATTATATCCACGTACTTCATTTTTCAGAGATGCCAGCAGTGTTATATTAAAAAAAAAAAAAACAAAAACGTTTGGGCTACTTGCAGGCACAATGAAGTATTATCCAAAGTACTCTGTATGCCAAAAAACAGAATAAAAAAAAAAGCTAAGGAGGTACCAAGTAACTTCTGCATGGGTTTTTACTATTTTCAGTACAGTCAGACAAATTCAGGGCATATTTTTTCTAACTGTTAGTTACCTATTTTCAGACACAAGGCTGAAGCTTAAATCATTTTGCTCACTTTCCTCATTAAAGACATACTTCACAGAACACAAACCTAACACAGGAAAGCACGTAGGAAGCTTTGCTACTTATTCTGCACAACATCTCTGATTTGTCAGGTACCATTTTCAATCTAAAGATGGCTATTTCTAATGGGATTCTTTAGTGCTTTTGTCTTTTGCTTCCCTCCAAACCCACCTTTCAATGAAGTAGTGAAACAGAGGCCCCTGAAAGGCCTGCTCTGCTGGTCACAGTCAAACCCTTTGTAAGCAGTGCCAGCCCATTCCTCACAAAACTGGGATGCCCTGACAAGGTGGAAGAGACAGCAAGATTTCCCAAGCTAGTGGTCACCCCTGGACTGCTCCACTGAGTGTCAGAAGAACAGTCACACAGTGACAGACTTCAGATCCATCCAGCCCATTGTCTTCTTTCTAACAGCACCCAAATCTGTGGAAGAATGTTAAGAACAGGGTAAATGTTCAGTGATCTTTCTCCAGCAAACTGAGCCAGTGGATGTTGCAACTTGCAAAGCATCCTGTGGACAAGAGTTGCAATGTCAAGTTCTTCATTACATGGAAAAAAACCAAAGAGTAAAGCCTGTACATTTTTTTCCATACATAGCACCCAGTTATTTCCTGTGTGCATCCTAGTAAGTGAAAATGGGTAAGGTCTCTATTTTAGTTCCCTTGCCATCCAATATTCTATGTGCTTGTCATATGCCTTCATTCCTGTCAGCTCTTTTTGTAAGTGAAGATTTGATTTCTTTTCATAAAGAACCTGCTACATCCCTTTCATAATCACTATTATCCTTCGCTGTACTACTGCTAGATCTGCCATAACCTTTGAGAGATACACAGAAGTACCACAGCTGTATACTCTAACGTAATTATATTCGCTGATTTATTTCCCATTTCTCATTTTTAAATCTACCTCACAAGACACAAGTCTGCAAGTGCTGACAATAATCTGTCTCGTACTCAAAATAATAAAATAATCTGCCTCATATTCAAAGAAAACTCCTGATATTAAATGTCAGGGTTTGCAACCTCAAGACAGCAATTTCTAAGCTGAGGTGGCCAATCAGCACCTAACTACTTATTTGAAGTTACTTCTTCCTCATGTCTACCTGCTCAGCAGTATCAGAAAATAACTGAGGATATTCATTAAATATATTCTTCAGCTGAAACACCTCACATGAGCAATTGCTTTAATTACTAAAGGGATGAAAAGTAATTACAGAGGAAAATTCTGCAATCTCAGTCTAGGCAAGAAATACCCAAGGGAACGTTATCATTATAACATCATCCATGTGCTGCAAAAGTTAGTTGAGGAATCCTTGGTGCTGTTGGCTCCTTTCTTTCTAAAGCCTTGCTAGATGTATGAGACACAGCCAGGTGACCAAGCACCTTCCCTGTCTTGCTTTCGAACATGACACATCTGGGCTCTCCACCACAGATGTGTCTCCTTTGAGAACCTGGAAAGTCAGTATCCCTCGATGGTATAGCAGAGGAGTTAAGTATGTTTCAGTACGACAGCACATCAAGAAGCCAAGACAGGATGCTCTGTAATCAAATAATGTTTTATATTGGTTCATGACAACGTAACACCAAGGAGACACCTGCCATTTTCATGCAAAGTAATTTACATAAACTTCTCTACTTCTATACCTCCAGCTGCATTCCATAATTTATACAGACATACAAATTCTTCCCCCTGACATTAACAAGAGAAACAAGTTGAATAATCAGCTCACAGTATTAAGTGCATTGCATTTACTATCAAGCAAGCTTTTTTAGTTCAGCAGATGATTAATCTTCCCTCTGTGGGGAGAGTACCAGGAGATGCAGAGAGCTGACAATTGCTCTCGGCTTCTGGCCATGCTCTCCATACGCTTACCTTGCAACAACAGCATTTGCTGGATCCCTCCAAGAGCTGCTCTAATTCATTAACCCAGCAAAAGAATTGGACAGCTTTCTGCCAGGTCAGTGAATTAAAGTGGCTCACGTAAGGAATGCCAGAGCCAGTAAATAGGAGTGGGAGTTTGTGCTTGGAGCCAGCTATCTCCTTTCTGACAGCAGTGAATCTTTTAGATCAGCTCAGCTGCCAGAGGTACTGCAGCCTAATTAGCATCTCCCTTGCAGCAAACTGTGCTGGGTGTCTCCATTAGGGATAAGCGTGCTAAAGTAAACCAAGAAGGGAGAAGGGGAAAGAAACCAGGCAACCCAGCACCATAAGAAGTCAAATGCAGAGCATCAACTGTTTAAGAGACAGGCTGCAACAGGCAGGCCAAGTAGGCCAAATATGGTCTGATACCTCAGTCTATTTTTAATCTAGTTCTTTCAGCTGTGCTTTGGGACAGTATCAAGAGAAAGGATAGATGCTTGGAGATGAAGACTGAGACACCTGCATTCCAGGCAAGAAACAAAGCCCCATAGATGAGGCTTGATCCTAAAATAAATATTCCAAAATATTAAGCTGTTCGTATTACACTACCTATTATGTCAATTTCTTTTCCATGTTCTGAGAGCTCTAAATGCTTTCCACTACACTAAGACTGCCAGCACCAAGCTAATTCTTAGCTGGTGACACCAACTAGTCATCCCCCTTTGCTCAGGTCTTTTACACTGCACAGGAAGGCATGGACTTTTGACTCTTAAAGTGTACTTTACAGAAGTTCACTACTGATCTTTGATCTCAGGCTTCCAAAATACGGTCTATTAACTCGGACACCACCGCTCAAATCATTCAGTCTGATTTGCCCACAATAATCGGCTGAATATCTATGAAAAGGTGCTCCCACCACCCAGTGTGTTAGGGACCCTGTCACAGACTCCTTCACTCTGCTGTGTAGAGTCTTACCAATGGGATTAAATTCCCCTTTCCATGAGGGACCTTTAAGCCATCCCATGTTCTTTGTTACTTTGGCAATTATCCAAAAGGCTATCAGCCTGAAAATCAGGAAGGCCCTGCCATCTGAGCACACCTTTTGCTGTCTCAGTCTATCCTGCCAACTGGACCAAGCACAGGCCTTGTTCTTTAAAGCAAGCAGAGAACTGATCTGTCTGGCTGAAGGAATTTCTGAATCATCCCATGGGAGCACAGGCTTCAAGTCAGCAGCTAAAAAGCCCACCGGCTGTTTGGTCTGGGGTATCAACTTCAAACACATGACAGCAGCTGTGCTTGTCAGTCACAATAATGGGAAGGAGGGCTCATACCTCACCCATGATGACATTTTGCTCTGTTAAAGTTAGGACTGTTGTTTGAGCAAGATAACAAAATGGTGAAAAGGAAAGATGCCTTAAAGCATAGCAGTCTAGTCCACATGAACTGAACACATGTGTCCAACAAGCAATAACCAGTGCATGTGATGGACAAGGTGCTTGACATTACCTGTAGACTTTTAAGGTGAAATAACCAACCTGTTCTGCTGTTTTAATAACAACCTTTAGCCTGAGTAACTACTGAGCCTTCTTCTTTCCCTTAGATCCTACATCATTAATCAGTGTACTGAGAAGGAGAAAAGTTACAAGGAATTACATCCCAAGGCAGCCCACAGAATAAAAATAACTTCATACAGAAAGAGTCCTCAACAAAAAGATAAAGTGGCTTGGAAGATCTAGGATGCAGTGGACGTGAAAGTCTGGCATGGGAAAGGCCCTTGGTTGAGGCACCTTCCCCCCCGCTCTGGTTTTCTTCACATGCCACCACCTGGGATCCTTTGGGTTTGATCTCTCCCAGCCTTAGCAGCCACAGCAATGCCCTTGTCTGTGCCCTCACCCTTTCCTGGCCAGCTGTGGCCCACAAGCCTTGACTCCGCACACTCAGCTCACACATTTTTAAACCATCAAATGGTCACACCAGACGTGCCCACCTGTTTACAACAGATCAGGACAAGTGTTGTGTGTTATTCAGCCTGTTTCTCGGATAAACCCCGGCCAGTCAGGCTCTCTCTGCAGACTCCTGGCAACACCACCGCCTCCCAGCAACGCTCCCTCCCTCACAGATGGGCTCCCAGTCCCTCCTTGTAGGCTAGGCACATGCTGTGGGCTCCTTGGAGCCGGCATTAGTTGATTAAACACAGAGCTCAGCCCTGCAGAGCCACAGAGATGGCTCCTAATATGGAAGAGGAGCAGGAAGGCTGGCAAGAGCTTACATTCAAGGTCAAAGGTCACACCATTTCCATTAAAAAGAAATGCTCTTAAGCTCTGGACAAGGATGGGAACAGCAAAAACACATGGGGAGAGCCACTGCCCTGTTCTACTCTGTTTCCAGCTTCCCCATCCAACTGGCAGCGCTCAGGATAGTTGTTTGCTGGAAACAGGCAGCCCAAATCTTACAGGTTGGAACAACACTGGACAATCTGGTACTGAAATGATGACTTGCATTTCTGCACACTGCACCAACTTTTATTTCCTGTCTGATCTTTTCTCTTCTATGTTTGTGTTTGCCAAGTAAGGCACCCAAAGTTCCTTTTACACACCGTCAATGTGCCTTTACAGGGTTTGTACTCTTTTTCTTCTTCAAGATGCCCAAGTTGAGGCAATCTGAGGATGAAATCAAAGATATCTTCATGAAGTCATGACCAATGGTGCCAACCCACAGCAGTGGAGCAGAGGCACATGCCGGGAACCAGGAACACTCGAGCTGGCACTATCAGTTCTTCCAACTGTTGGCACTGAATTCATTCAGTACTTACCAGGGAAAAAAATAATCTCTACAAGCCAAACACCAACTACAACTAAAACTGAAAGCATTAACAGATTAAATCCGCCCCTGAGCGCCGAAGGCTCTCACCATAAGGCTCTTTATTAGGAAGTTAAGTCTTAACAAGTGGCTTAAGGGGTGGATAAAGCTTTTCCTGGGATAATCTGCCAGCATGTTGCCCAGTGCCAGTTCCAGTCCATGGAAAGAAGAAAGTAAAAATTTAGAAGATGTTGAAAATCTTGGTTTGGCAAATGGATGACCAGTAGCTGAGTGCTCCTCTCCCTATCTTCACCCCCTGAAGCTCCCTGCCATCTTCAGAACATGAAAGAAAAGTAATTTTCTACTCTGGTAGTTTCCTAAAACAAAACCACATTGGGATTACACCTAAAATGCACGTGCTTACCCTAATTCCTTGTACCGTCAACCTTCCAGAATTTGCCTCCATCATGTCTATTTGAACCATTTGCCAATTAACACAAAGTAATTAACACTTTTGTAAAAGACTGTCTTTGGACAATGCCACCATGGTAAAAACACCATGATTTCAAGCACTACTTTTCTTTTCCTTTGCAGACACCAATTCACAAGGGGGGAGACGGAAACCTGGTAATGCAAGGTCAGAAGCCACGGGGTTTTTTATAATTCTTTCCTTTTCGAGTCTACTGCCGATTTGCTGCATACTTAAGAAACAGCAATCCAACCAACAGCTGCTTTTTCCCCCCGAGCTGTCCTGGCTCTGCACCCTTGTGCACTTACTGCAAGAGATCCGTTCTGCGTGCTGGCCGTGTTCGTGCTCTGCTCCCCGTGAGGCTGCGTGCTTCCGTAGAGTGTCAGATTGTGCTCGCTGGTCTGGCCTGCATAGTCCTGAGTGTGTGGCACCCCGTACTCTGTGGGAATCCCATTCTGTGGGGGTGGCGGAAATGGTATAGTGGTGAATGGCTGCACCATTGCATCAGGAGTTGCTGCTGGCTCCTGGTTACCCTTAAGAAAAGAAAAGGGAGAAAACAGCTTTATACTACAGCAGATAGATCAAAACATCAGCCTGCAAAACAACACACACCTGTTTGGGTGAATATCCCACCTACCATCACCATAATATTGTACAACCTTCTATTATCTTTTCTATCAAAAAGAGCATGCCTTGCTCCTCTGAGCCATGTCACTGTTTTCTTAAGCTTTTCAGAGCAACTTTCTTGCTACTGGCTGGCACATGGAGAAAAAATTATGAGGTTTGCAAATTGCATACCCCTGTGATCTCACACAAAGCCTTACACGCATTATTCTGGGAGGGGGAAGAGACACTGAAATATTTGAACAGAGAAGGAAATAGAGAGAGAATAACAGGCTTCTTGAATATCCCTAGAAATATGGTAAACAGGCCCATCTCCTCCAGCCTGACAGTCACAGCTCTGCTCACACGCAAGCACATCATGTGGTTCAGAGTACAACTCTGTTACGTTACAGTAATAAAAAGTTTATTTTTTAAACCTATCTGTAGAAGCCCCCTTCTTTGCTGTGGCAGCACTCAGCACAGGTGCTCAGGTATCAGTTTCTGGAATGTCCCATTTGCTGCTTGCTGGCCATGCAGAAGACACCAAAGAGCTGTGGGGAACTGAGCTGAGATCACGAGCCTGGAGTACATTCACTCTTTCCCAGTCCTGAGCATGCCTACCATCACACAAGACATTAATCACCCACTTCTCTCTCAGCTTGGGGTATCCCACAGAGACCTCTATGCTAGGATAGTGAACTTTTTAGAAGCTTTTAGCGCTGTCTCAGATGTCGCTGACACCAACCAGATGACTCAGAAACAGAGAACTGACCATGCAAAAGATATCCCCAAAAGACAATAAAAAAAACTGTTACACCACCATGTGAAAAAACCACAAGAAGCAAACAAAAAAGCATGCAGCCCTGCAGCCTCTGCAGGGATCTCACCAAGGGGGGAGCAGGGAGCTGCATTCAGCCACGTGGGGTGAAGGAGAAAAGCCTTGACATTGAAGCCCAGCCCTGGGAAGCCCAGGCTGCTGCACTGCTCCTACTGCTTCACCGCCGCAGCAGAAAAAAAATCCACAGAAAGATTTATGATAGGAGGGCTGTTTGATTTATGTGCATGTCAACAGACTAATCCTGATTTTAAATTTTGGCTGCTGTTCCAGCCCTGGGTCCTCCCCCACAAAGCCTGGAGGTGCTCGAGCCTATTCTGACACCAGCATGCTTAAATCAATGGAGTAAAAGCGAAACAGAACTTATCCCGTGGGTAAGAAAGGCAGAGTGGGAATTACCAAGCAGCCTTTCAGCAGAGAGCATGCAGGACCTGACAGACCTCCAGTGAAGCTGGACAAACCTTTCAGTCTCTTTATCAGCCTACCTGCAGCTCTCCCTTCCGGGCAAAGGCAACAATGATAAACGCAGCACACCTCCAGCCAGCACTGGGTCATTCAGACACTGGCTGAATCCCAAATTTGCTCTGACATTAGTCTATCTGGTCTGCCTCCCCTGGGGGCCACGTGGCCACGAGCTCCCGCAGCTGGGGAGAAGGAAAGGGAAGGGCATTCAATACCACTTAGCGGAGCTGAGCTGCAGCCTTGGCCTGCACTGGGGAACAGATCGTTTCATTAAGTCAAGTCCAGCCACTGCAAAGCCTTGCTGCCTGCAGAAACATGAAACTCCCCAGCCTTATCCGAGAAGGAAAAATTCAGGCAAGCACGCCGGCCACAGCCAGGGCTCAGTTCCTTGCGCGCTCCCCCCCCGAGCAGCTGCAGCCCTGCCTCGCGTGCCCACAGGTCTGCAGGGGTTTTTCACACACCAAGCACATTTTCTGAAAGCAGGAGAGGATTTTTCTTCCCTCCCCACCAAAAGGAGGGCAGCTGTACCAGCACTCTGCTTCTGCTCACTCCTTTGCCATTCTCAGCTTCAAAGCAGGGCACTTCTCACTCAACCTAAGCCAGCACCAAGATCCACAGAGCGAGCTCTGAAAGGGGAAGCAGGTGAGGTTAGAGTGATGGCCACCCCACTGCAAACCAGGTATCAGCAACCCTGTCGCTCACCTGGCTCAGTCTGTTTATCCCCTGACACGACAGCTCCATTCCGTCCACATACTGTTTCCCTTCCAAGCTCTTCTGCTTACAATATTTCATTGCATTTGACTGACTGTGTGCTTCAATATCACCCACATTGTCTGCCCCTTTCTTACATTTAAAATAGGGCTACAAATCAAACTGATTTTATTTTTTTTTTTAAATTAAAAATTTGGTAGGGTAACCCCAAGAAATATGCAGGAGCAGGAACTATTTCAAATTTTTTTTGCAACAATCTAGATTTCTAAGCCAGTAGCACACCAGATCAGAGGAAGAGAATGCTAATTAGCCCTAAACAAAACCTATTCTGCCATCCTCTCTATGGTACAGAGCTGCTCCCCAAAGGACCAGCATTTTGCTTAATCTCACTCTTAGACTCCTTAAAATGCCAGCACATGAACCTTAAATAATCATATTTTCAATGTTTTTACCCCTCAGTTAATGCTGTTCCTTTCAGTTCAACCTTTTAAATATCTTTTTTCCTGTCTTCAATTATCTACAAATGTTTTCAGGATGAAAAATGCTTACTCTCTCTTCTGTTCCTTGTGGCATTATGATAATAGGTATTTATTTTGAGTTTAATCACACCTCTCGAGTCAAAACATCCTGGTAACTTTATTTATTACTTCACTCTGACCTCCCAAGGATTTTCAAAGAAAGGATTTCTGGTGCAGAATGAAACATTTTTAATACTATTGTCACTTCCTCTCCCCCTCCAAGTCGCATTAAACATGCAAAAATCCTATCTTTTATTACAAATGCATCCTTCATTTAATATCTCAGGTTATCTGGAGATTTATCGCCATTATGTTTGTCCAGGTTTCATCGTCCCATGGAGTATCTGTATCTCAAATTATTTTTCTCTTTATATGATCATGGACATATTTCCCATCTGATTTTTTTTTTTGTAATTTTAATTTCCTTTGGTGCTTTAGAATTGCTTTTTTCTCTGTTTCCACTAGTGTCTGTAGAAAAAGACTCCCGATGAGATCTCTGCATGTTTCACAGCATACTGATATCCTTCAAACCCAGAGGAGATTCTACCTCTTCTGTTATTCTGCCAAATTTCAACATTTACATACTCCATATTTTCCATAACTAACACAGGACACACACACACACACCAAAAAAAACCCCAACATTAATCTTCAAACATAGAATCTGAACTCCTTTCCCTACTTCTAACCCACCATGGAAAATTCTGCAGTCAGAGGTGCTGCTTCTCACACTTTTCAGCAGACACAAAGAGCATGAAAATATCCCGTTTTCTGGGTGAAGGTACATACTCAGGAGGAGACTCAACAGAAGGTATTTTGTCTATCCAATCTTGACAACATACCTCACTGCACTACCAGTCCTGCCTGTTTTAGCTCATGAAAATCTCTGAAACAATTGCTTAAATGCAACAAGAAACCCAGACAGGTATGCCCAAGAGCAGTCACTATCCCCAAACACACACAAGGATGCCATCACAGGACTAGGAAAATCTGGCTGCAGCTCCCCACAAAAATTAGTGTTGTCTTAAACTTCTTTGATGGTATGAAATAAATCTTAACCAATGTTCAGGAGCAGACACTTCTCTTGGCCACAATGCATCAGGTCAGCAGCCTTCAGAGAGGAGTCTGACAGACATTTGGTTGCAGGAATAATTTTGGCAGTTCCAGAGTCCCTCCATGACTTTGTGCTGCCATGCACCAACCACAATAGCCGCCATCCCATGCTCAATCTGGGAAAGGCTGTTCAGTGCAAGTGGAACTCGGTATAATTAACACGTACTCCTTAAGAAAACACTTCAGTAGGATATATGGTAATTTGCAGTTTGAAAAAGAAGCAGTAATTCCTGTATTTGCTATTCATTCTGTTGCTCTGCTCCCGCAGAAATCATTCACCCACATCAGGTAGGAAGTCAAAGCAAAATGCTGGCATCTGATTCATCAGCACCCAAGCCCTCAGGGCACAAGAGGGATACAGATACCCATTTGGGCTTCCCTTTCAGGCCCTTATTCTCAGCCCTACAACGGTCCAGTCAAGTCATTGCAGGTGACAACTTTCTTCTTTAAGTCAGGGTTTTGCCTACACTGCTCATTACAAACCCATCCCACATTTTGCTTAAAAAACAAATTAGCTAAAGCAGTGAAAAATCCCTAATGGGGACACATTTCTTAAGAGTTTATGCAGCTTTAACTTAATTAGTGAACTTTGTAGCTCCAAGCTAAGCAGAGGAACAGTAAGTAAATGCATGTAGTGGTACCTTGTGGAAAGGTGGGAACTGGAGATGATGTCTCAACAAGGAGCAACGTGGTTCAGCAAACGCGACATAGGATGAATTCTTTCAGCAGACAGCAGGTGGTGATCCAAGATCACGGCACTGGAGTGCCAAGAGCAAACACTAGAAATGCACACAAAGGCCTCCACGTCCATAAAACTGTCAAAGATCAGTCTGTTCTGTGAAGGAGTGGTTTTGTTTTGCTCATTAGAGAAAGGGATGTAATTATAGGAATATGAAAGGAGCCTTATAGCAATGCAGCAGCTCCTGATCTCTTCTATATTTGTACACCATAAAGTGCATAGATAGTTAAGCATAACCAACCAAATAAAAATTATAATCCTGGTAAAAGTTAAACTGGTACAATTTCTGTATAGACATAGCAAACTGCCACAAGGTAACCGTGCTATCCATAACCAGATCGTGAGTCATAAGCATCACTGAAACATGCAGAGAAATGGTACAGCATATAAACATCAAATAATCTCTTAAAAATGCCTTTGAACTCTGCTAACTCCCAAATCACTGGTATAGATGGGAGTATAAGCCTATTAGCGGAATGGGGTTTCTAATAGGTGTATCTTCACGGAACTAATTTTATGAAACCTTGAAGCAACCAACTTGCAGCTAACAGAGGCAATTAACCTGTTTGTGAAGACCAGAGTGTTCCAGGCTACACTGTTTGCTCTCTGCACTAACCTAATCCCTTCAGTAAACAGCAAAAGTGTTTGTAGCTGGGATCTGAAGATCCTGGCACAACCGTTCAACCTGGAGCCACTGCCCAGCCTCAGCTCTCTGCACAAAAGGGATCCCTGTGAGCGGCATGTGGGGACCAAGCAGTCCTTCCTACAACACAGGTCACAGCCTCCTGCCAGGGACACAAACATGAAACAAAGCACTGCTCCCCAGCTGTATGCAGGCAAGAAAGAAAGGGCTTACAATACAATGCTCCTCCTGCCTAGGAGCAAGAGCAATAGTAATAATAAAAATAAAAATAATAATAATAGGCTGGAGTTTTTGCCCCATCCCCTTCTCACAGATGAACAAAAAGACTGCTATAGCAGGGTGCCCTTCCCAGTCCCTTCCAATAGTCTCCCTTCCCAGCTGCAGGTTCAGAGGGGCTCTGGCTGAAGCTGCCACCATCCCACCTAAGCACTCCTGCCCTCTCTCTCCCTGCCAGCCTGCCCACCACTGAGCCCTTTCAGCATACATCCCAGAAAAAAGAAAAAAAAAAAAAAAAACCCAAAAAATTACTCACTTTTTGTTGTCAGGTTAGCTTAGTTCCCAGTTAAGAGTGCCGAAACGGATTGGCAAGGAGCTGGAGGAGAACCAGAGCCAGAAAGGACAGGGGGTGGAGAAGCTGGGGAGGGAAGGGCCATAGGCACCAGCTCTTGGATGAGCTCAGGCTGCCAGGGAGCCGCAGTCTCCAGCATGCATTAACCCTCTCCCTAGGCAATCCCACAATTTGCCCGCTGATAACAAACGTATCAACAAGCAGTGTCTACACAAATGGGAATGGATACAAAGCAGTGTGAGTGATGCTCCCCAGACCCACCCGGAACAAGAGCATTATCCCTTCCAGAAAAACACAGGCTGAGGCGGCACTCATTACCCCAAAGAGAAACCCCACCTTACACTGGTAGCTCTCCCAGCACATGGAACCTAAGGCTTTATTTTAAAACTGTTTTTGCTCTTTAGGGCCACAGGGATACTCAAGCACAAGACAAAGGCAGGATGATAAAGTGATGGCTTTCCAGCTCCTCAGACACCCCAAAACAGCGTGACTTGGCCATGCCAACCCTGCAGGGACCCACAAACATCATACAAGCTCTCTATCAAAAAAATGCAGCAGTAATACTTTCTCTACTTGTGGCCATTTCATTACAGATTAGCTTCTGAATGGGACGAGTGGGTAAAATGCCTACAGAAAGGAAATCTGGAGGTGAAAAGGATATAAGGGTATACAAATAATATAACCATCTCACATTCTTCATCTCTGTACAAACCTGTTCCTGGATTCAGAGGGGTACATGACCCTAACCTGACACCCACAGTCCACACTACAAAGGCATTTCTGTAACTCCAGAGAGCAAGGCTGGCATGCCTGTGTGTCTGGTGACCCAGACTGATAAAATCAACACTCTTTCTTGGTGTGGGTTGATCATAAAAGCACCTTCAAGAGGAACATGGTAATAAGAGGTTTTGTATTTCATCTGCACATCTGGAGCTTGATCTTTTTTTGATCTACAACACATTGGGGTAACAGAAAAGGATGTCAGATTTTGACTCTACTACCATGGGCACAAGAGCAATTCCTCCTGAATCCTCCCAAAAGCAGGGGTCTATCTATAGGTAGCTCTGCAAACATCTGCTGGAGTTTTACACTAGTTTTGCTAAAACAGCAGAAAGTTCATATGCATGCC
>VXBX01005245.1:327434-342875 GCA_013400415.1 Scytalopus superciliaris | reverse complement strand
TTTTTTTTTTTTTTACAAATTTAAATAGGATGTAATCATTTTAGGAAATGCTTTTTGCATTGGGTTAAATTAAGCCTCAATAAGCTAATCTTGCACCAGAAAAAAAAAAAAAAAGAAAAAAAAGAGATGCCTGCACTCAAGCCTGCACCTAGCTAACCATTTAAAGGCATGTTTCCTTCAATTTCCTGGTGCAAGCTTGCACTAGATTATCTAATCTTGCCCTTCCTTCTCCTAGATACGTAAAGCAAAGGAAGAACAAGTTATCTTCCAATACACACTCTATCATTCCATGCCACCAAAAACTGTTCTGTAAAATAAAGCAGCTGGCCTTTTTTTTTCCTAATGCATTTAAGAACTTTATAGAGAAGAAGTTCAAGTCCCCTTTTGTAGGAAGGGATAAAAGAAAATTACAGTCTTATCTTACTCTTATACACAGGAAGCACTCACTCATCCCCATGCTACCATCATTGCCACTAATGGCCAACTTGTACTCTATCCCTACGCACACATGCAAGCTCTCAGTGCTGAATGCACACACACTTGGTAAGAAGCCCTTGGGCAACCTGCAAAGAGGCTTCCTGTTGGATATAGCCAAAGCTTTAGAGTTACACAACATTAATAAGGCCCAGGGCCACATCTACTTACCAGCCTGAAACATACCTTTCAGATTTTTAAAAGCACTGACTTCTGCTCCTGAAATCTATGTTATTCCCCCATTCAAAACAAAAAAAAAAAAAAGTTAAATGTTACTGGCACAAAGACATGCCAACAAATGCTTTCAATCAATTCACGCTCTCTGGGGCTGATTAGAGAGAACTGTGTTGCAAGAGACGACATCAGGGTCTCAACATCTGTTTCCATTCCATATTAGGAATGAAACTACCTTCGAGAATTATTGGGGAGAAGGGGTTAGGAGTGTGGAACAAAGGAAAAAGTCACCACAATGGATGTATCTTCAGCAGCAGAGCCAGTAAGTAAAAGAAAAGCTCAGGCTCAATTTTTTGTTCCAGATTGGTCCTTCAGCACCTATCCTGGCTGTGTTCTCCCCACCTCTGCAATATTCCAAGTGACTGTTTTCCACTTCACATTCACAGTTGAACATTCTTGTGGGGAAAAAAGATTTCCGTAAGACGACTAGCTTTCAACACATCACCACGAAAATAAAATCTCAAAATACTACACATCTTAGTCCTACATTAATCCAGCGGGCACCCAGAGCAGCAGAAGCATGTCCCACACAGGAGAGATTACTCTACTGTCAGGAAAAGATGCTTAAGTTTCTTCTTTCGGACCAGAATTCAAATGAGTCACAGCTAACAAACAGTGTGTTGCAGATGTGTCACTTATATTTAATCCAAACTAACTGTGATTAGCTGTTCAGCAGATTAGCAAACCAATCACACTCTCAGCTGCATGACTGTGGATCCTCTCCCAGGGAAGCAGAGGCCAGTGGTGGGGAAGGAATGTGGTAACTGCTCTTTCAGGAGCAGTCCATGGTTGCATCAGGGTATCTGGGCACTCATGACACTTCAGATGGCACAGAAGACCTTCATGTGCTGGTTTTCTGTCCAACTCTCAACAGCTGACCAAGGGTTCCTGGTGCTGCTCAGAAAAAGAAGGGCTACAGGATACAGAATAAAACAGCGAAGAAAATCCCACCTGATCCCCTGGTATGTCTTGACCAGGCTGTCAGGGTAGTGTCACAGCTACTGTCACCTCAGCTAATTCTACAGATTGCTTGTTTAGGACAGCTTTGTTTCAAGGAAAATGGTAACTCTCCAGATGACAATTTTCAAAAAACCAGTATCTGCTTCTCCAACCCAAATCAGGTACCTGGAGCTGGACAGATAAGCAATTTTTCATCCCATGTCTCTGTTCGGTGAATGGACTATCATCTTGTATCTTCAAGTACATCACCAAACCTCAGCGAGTGTGGAGAGTTATTCCTGCAACCTCAAGAATTCAAAGGGCTTTCCTGAATGTTTAAATCCTCATGAAGCTCATTCAGCTCCTTAGAAAGATTTGTATCTACTTTAGTCACAAGAATTTCTCAAAGCCCTTCCTATGCGACACAGCTATCTGTAATAGACTCTTCCAGATCTCTCTCTATATCCAGTGCTCTTCTAGGAAGGATTTTGAAGATCCCTTTTGGTATCAGGCTTTCCTGTCCCCTTCTCCCCTGCTGTGAGGGCTATGAGCTGTGCAGAGGTGCTCCTTTGAGCTGCCTTGGCTCCTGGAGGAAAGACAAACCTTAAAGCCCTGTCTGGCAGCCTCACTTATACAGGCCCCTTCAATTCCCCAGATTTCAGCAGCCAGCAGGAAAGTCCTCCCGTCTGCCTGCACTAATTCCAGCATTGCACAGGAAAAAAGCAGCCCTGCCTTTGCTGCCAGCGCAGAAGAAGGAGGAAGGGAGAAAGCACTGGGAAGGGGAGAACACATCTGGAATCAATTGGAGAGCGCCAAATGCCTCGGAAAGAACTGCAGAGCTGGCAGAAACCATAGCGAGAAGCTGCGTGTTCGGACGTGACTATGAAGCAAAGGTGGGGGACGAGACATATGCAGCATACTTAAACACAAAACCAGAGCTCCTCTTGAGGCTCTTGGGGGTTTTTTATGCAAGCAGTCAAACATTTCAGCCCTGTCAGATTTTCACTGCCCCTGGCCTATCACAGGCACGGTCAGAATTCAGTACAAAAGACAGGAGATGAGATGAGGCAAACAGGACCCATCTGTGACTTGAGTACCAGGACTGTCACACTGCAACAGTATTATATCAAGCTGCTCTCAGGGTGCAGGGCGGAGGAAGTCTGTGACTGACTTGGCACACGTTTGAGAACAGAAATTTGATGGTTTAAAAACGCAGATTTCTTCCCACAGTTACTTTCCATTCCAGAAATGCATTCTCCTACCTCCTGCTACTCATTTGTTCCAAGAGTAGTTTTCCATTTTCAAGGAAGCCTACACTGTGTGTCCTGGAAAGCAGAGGTTCTGGAAAGGAGTAGAGAGTCATGAGAAGCAACTTACCAGTGCAGCAGCCTGGTACAAAGAGTGACTACAGCTGTTCAGATACATTACCAACAAGTAGGATGTGGGAAGCATTGCTGCTTTGGTACATGGCCGTGGCCAGATGAAAAGTAAGACACATGTTTCCATACACGAATTTTAAGAACAGAATTAAAAAATTCAAAAGGGAACACAAAAGACTCACAGAAATAGCCACAAGATTGGAAAAAGCCACATGGCTATATACTGAAAAACTTGAAAAGCCCAATTTATTTTGCTTACAATTTAAAAAAAAAAAGAAAAGAAAAATTAAGTGGCAACTGATTATTTTGTGAAAGTATATTAATTTTGAGGGGGGGAGGGGGGAACCCCACAAGCTTATCATATTTAATCTAATGAAAAAAGGCATCCAGAAAACCAATAGCCAAAAGCTAATAAATTCAGCTCTGGTAAAAGACACCATTTCATTTTGTTTGCTGATTTCTAAATGACAGTCATTAAGTCAGCTGCTGAGGAGGACTCAGTCCTTTCCATCTCCTGGCGCCTTTGTGCTGAAAACATTATGTCACCCAAAACAGAGGTACCCAAGTGATACATAATGGCCTACAACATAGGTATGGCCAGAAGATACAATCTAAAGCCAGATCTATAGGACAATATTCTGGAAAGCTAACAAGAGCTTGTGGAAGTCAATGCACATAAAATAAAGATGATTAAATTAAGCAGCATACACATTTATAAGCAAAATAACTTCACCTTACGGAGAGGAACAAGCTACTGAAAAGTATAGGTGAAGTTTTGTGTACCACCTAATAGGATAAACTACCAACTGGCCTCAGAATCAGTGGCTCCTCTTGCCTCCCCTCCTGTTCTGAGATCTTGTCATGCCACAGCCATTGCCAGAAAATTAATCCAAACAATAGTCATCTGTTTGGTCATAAACTGAACTGTCTCGCTTTATATCTGCTTAAGCATGATGCCCAAAGCAGTGAGGAGGCTGAACATATGGCCAGGGCAGAGAGACGAGGGGGACTATTCTTCTCACAGCAGCCCACAGTTACGCTACATTAAGCGCAACTTGAAAATGCACCTGAAAGCCACTTCATATAAGAACAAGAGGCTATGTGGACATTTAGCATATGTTACTGCCACTACCTGCTTCACTTACGCTTAACTTCCAGAGCATCGCCACGTAAGCCAGCATAAAGCTGGTTTGTACACAGTGAATTTGTCAAGTATCTCAGGAAAGATTTCCCCATTGTTATAAAATCCTTTTAAAGCCTCTTTCCCCCAGGCCTTCCAGCTAATGTATGTTTACTAAATTCCTGCCGCAACCACAAGCCAGTATAGACTTCTCCCCTACATAGGCCACCTGCACAGCTCAGAGGTAAAACTCGAGGTCAGTGGCGCATCTGACCACCTTTCAGGTGTCCTCTTCCGGGCTGGGTGTGATTAATGCAGGTCCTGCAGCCCCCATGCTCAGCAGCACCTTTGGAAGAAGGTCGCTCTTCCTTGCCACCACCACATCAATGCCTTGGTCACATAAAGCCTGTGTGGGTTGAACAGTAGTGATATACCAAATATTCACATTAAACTATTGCATATTACTGGCAGTCCCATTTTTTAAACCGCTCTATTTTACTGAAGCTAAATGGATAAACCTTAAATGCTAAATTGACATAAGAGCATCCTGTTTCGATGGCATGCCTGTCAGCATTCACAGCTCCCTTAACACACTATGGCATGGGTTCCTGTGAAATTTAACCCCCCATAATTTCCTAGATCTCCACCTTCCACAGTCAAGCGCACCAAAGGTCCTTTCCCCCCACACACACACATACCTACAGAAAGACAGGAGCACAGGCTACACAAAACTTAAACCCTTCCAGCCAGTCGGTTTGCCCTTCTGTACATCCCCTTTCACACACACAGTGTCAGGCTAAACAAAGCCGCTCGCTCCAGGATACAGGCCTGGAAAAAAAGCATTAGCATCTGGCAACCAAGAGCAGCACCCCAGCATATGAGCCTGAGAGCAAATACAAGTCTCTGGCATGAAGAGGAAACACCAAAACGTACGCCTGACTGCTCCTGTCAATCTTGCAGTGGGGGAATGCCCGATTACTTTTTTTTTTTTAATATATTTTTATCATATTACTGAAAGGAAATGCCAGGGACTGCTGCGGCCCCTGTCCCTTGAGGCTCCACTGCTGCCATCAGGCTGCATTGCCTTTGCAGCGATGAATATTTAAACAGGGCAATAAATATTTCAGAGCACATTCATCCCAATGAGAAGTCTACTAGCATAAGAGAGGCGAGACAACCACACAGGGCCAGGGCCGCTCCCTGTTCTGCCCCTCCAGTTCCCACAGCGCCTGCCCTCCCTTGGCCTTACTTCCCTCCAGCCCTCAACAGGCACCTGAGAGCCTCAAATATTCATGAGCACAGCTCCGGTTACTTTCCAAACAAGCAGAAACACCCGTGAAATAGTAAAAGAAGTGCTCTGCTTTCCAGAGGGGTGCAGAACACAACTAGCACATGCTTTCTTTCACTTCTTTTGGGCTTTTGCGTGCTCATACTCAGGAAGAAAATAATTTCCTTGAAGACCCCACAGGGTCTTAATCTTTTAACACTGCATCTCAAAAAAGCAAAAAACTAAAACAAACCCAAAAGCTCAACAGCACCTGGTCGAGCAAGAATGCATGACAATCTGCCTCTTCCCCCCACAACTCCCTCCCTTAATTTCAGTCATGCATTTACTTGGGCATTTCTCCAGTGTGAGCAGGTCTGCTGGCCCCTCAGTGGGATGCTGACAGATGTACACAACTCGGCCATCATGTCACCAATAAAATTGGCTCAAAACCAGGTTTAGGACGTAACAGAAAATGCATTCATTTACTCAGCTATCACCTGCACGTCCTTCATGTACTGGGGACTATTTCAACTGTCATACTGATAAAAGCTTGGCGTTTTAACTAGGGCCTTTGCTACCCTCTCAATTATAAATTTTTGTTTTCTAAAGACAATTTCACAAGATAACTAAAATTTTGCAGAAAATCAAAGTCACCTTTGGTCTGGCTCAAAAATTATCTTCCCTAATGGCTTCCACTGTGTATCTCACTAGATTCAAAAGATCCAAGATGTTTGCTGGTTACACAATACATGGAGAAGGCTTCAGAAAACAAGTACGCCTACTTGTGAGTGAAAGGAAGCCAAAAAGACACCCTCACAAACAGCAGCCAGCAAACAAAGGGTTATCCTAAAGGACAGGCACAAACTAGTCTGCTCTGGCTGAGTTGCACCAGGGCATCTTCTTTCCAGGTAAAGGCTGTAATGAATAGCCTACAGTCATCTCTGCCTTTTCTGGTACCCGTGGACCAGCTTTTAGAAGATGATAGTAACTAAACCACAATCTCAATGTGTCACATGCTGTCAAAGATGCCTCTCGGACTGCGCAAGAAGATACTCCTCATACCTTGATCTTGGCCCAGCTTAAGGTACAAGCTGGGCACCAAATGGCTCAGTCTTGTCACGGTACAGGCACAGCAGGGAGCGTGCAAGGGTATGCGACAACTCGGCAAGGTCTGCAGATGCACAGCCTTGAATTAAACTGCTGAATTCCCCCGCAGTCTTATTTCAGCTGCTTTTAGACCTTTGAAGGAGAACAGCCGGGTCTTTGCTATGCACAGACAGGGCCCTGCAGCACATCAAGAGTGAGCTTCTTACGGCAAGCCAGAACTCCTGCTATTTCATCCCTGGTCCTCATAGTCATGGGAAGAGACCAAGGCAGCACCCAAGTGCTGCACAGCCTGCTTGGGATGGCCAGTTTCTTATTAATGAACTTGCCTCTCATTGTCCTGCTCAGTAGCATGAAATGGCTCCAAACTGAAATACTGAACTGTCAAATAGCAAAACTTCTTTGCATGCCAAGGAAGAGCAGCTGCCTACTGAATAGGTGGATTAATCACCTGTCACCACACTCTGTCCCTTCTGCTCCTAAAAGAGTAGCAGCATCCCTCCTTCAAGACTGGTCATCAGCCATGCCACCAAAAAGTTGCTGTTTATATTAAAAGTATAAAATAGCAGTCAGAGCAGTGTAATTCAGCGTGTGACAACAATCCTGCTGCTTTACTAGCAGTGAGCCCTGGGCTTTTACATCTCTGCTTCTGGCCACCACCTCACCTGTCCTTCATATATCAGTGAAACTAAAGGATCCAGTCAGAAGTCAGACCAACCTGGCCCAAAAAACACCTTGTACTTTCCTATCTTATTAACAGACCTCATACACAGATAAAGGAAAACATCTTGGAAGATGAGCATTACCTCACCAAGTAATTTAGAGCAGGAGCCACCATTTTACAGCAGACATCAAAATAATGAGTGCTCCTCTGCTGACTGAGCAGCTCCATGTCATTCCATGATGGACCACATATCCAACAGCACGGTAACATGGAAAAAAAGGGCATCTAATCCCAGGCAAGAATAAAAAACTCACGTTTGATACCATACAAAAAGCATTAGGAAGGAAAACAACATTTAATTCTGTGGCTCCTGAGGACCTCTCATGACTCAGAAAATAAATGCAAACAGATGTAAAAGTTAATTTGGATCATATCAGCTTCACTGGCATGCAAAGGGCAGAGCAGGCACCCTGGGGAGAGGGAGGGAAAGATTTGCCATAGATCAGGTTACTATTGCTGACAGCTGACCTAAAACACCACAAGATTTCAGCAGACTCTGCCAGATCTTCTAATTTTCAAAGGTGCGACCACCTCCTTTAAGAGACATGATGTATGAAACGTGTAACACTAACTGAGGTGAAGGAGATCCTGCAGCAAAAGTATATAAGTGATCCAGATGATAATCTTCACTGCTTTCCAACGAGCCCAATTAACTGAAAAAAGAAGAAAGCAGAAGTGAATTGTTCCTTTGAAGATGCAAAATTTTCAATCCAAAGCAGTGAGGACAAAAGGAACTGAAACCATTCCTCTGCAGTCTGAAGCTACTGCATGGAACAGACAGACGGACGGTTGTTCTGTCCTACAAACGTGTTCCTTTCAAAACAGATGTCTGTCTGCAACCCAACACACTCAGCCTGTGAAGCCGGAGACCCAGCTTGCTGGATTGGCTCCATGGAATCATCCCCCAGATGGGCCAGCACAGCCCACAGACATACTGCATCACTGTCAACCTGAGAAATGTTCTTCAGCACGAGCCCTCAACACTCGGTTTTAACTTCATCTTGTTCAACAGGTTCTGAACTGCCCATCATCATAAACCAACCATTGTTTCTGTCCTATTAGATATTGAGGAAGACCTAATGCTCAAAAGTGGCTAATGACAGCACGAGTAGTAGCACACAGCAGCCAACATATTTACTGCTAACTTTGCTTTGTTAGGCCTTCAAAACGCCCTAGGATGATTCCCAGGAAGACTGAAATATCTGAAGAACTTCCTTTAAATCCTTTAAGATGAAAATTGCTTTTTTAGCTTCTAGGATATAAAGCCTTTCCAGAACCTCAGTGTTTGGCACCACAGGGTAGAAGGGCCACCTGCATTTTATAGCCATGGTTGATCTTAGATGATCACAGAGGAAATGGTTTGATCAATGGCTGCTGGTTTTGTGCTCTGCTTCTGCTGCATAGTACCTAACCATCATACATCACACCTAATCAACAGACTCATCTCCATGCACTTAAGTAAGAGCAGGACTAACATAGCTGACCTCACACCGGGGGCACAGGAGCAGCTCATGAAGGCACAGTAATCCCCAGCAGAAATTTGGGACAGACACAGCTGAGGGCGATTCCTGAACCACTTCACAGCTGGATTATTGAAGACGTCCCTGCTAATGGCAGAGAGGCTGGACTAGATAACCTTTAAAGGTCCCTTCCAACCCAAACCATCCTATGATTGTACAATTTTATACTGGCTACAGGAACACTTCTGCTAGGATTGCCTGAACAGTAGCCAGGAGGCTCATCACAACTCTGCATTTAAATCGTGTCAATCAAACGTGGTTCTTTCCTGCCACCAGATTCTTTTCTCCTAGATTTAGGCCAGAGAGCATCTCAGAATAATTGTATGGTGACACACAGAGCCTCACAGCTAACCTAGAGGCCTACTACACTTTTGAAAGCTACTACAGTCCTCTACAGACTCACCAGAAGAATTAGATTTATCTTCCTTTATGCTCCCCCAAAACATTAAGAAATTCCTATTACTCAGCTCTAGTTATTCTTCTCCATGTTACAAATAACATAGCTCATAGTTTCCTACACACCCACTGAAGAAAAAAAAAAAAAAAAAAACACCACTGGCTTTCTAAATACTTCTCCTTTAAGCAGAGGTATGGCTGGGAGACGCATTTTTGGCCACGTGGCTGAGCTGCCAAGCAGGACCCCAGCCACCCGACAGGCAGGGAGGCTTGAAGCTGGGAGGCAGGGCAGGCATGGATCTGAACGGAGATGCTCAGCTCTGCAGCTTCCAGTGCAGCTTTCTTCTGACTTCTGTGCCACACTTGTACTAACTCCTGCAGCTCACTGTCAAAACCAATTAAGAGTGCTCCTAACAAAACCCCAAAAGAGTCCTGAGAAATTTGAGCTGAAAGGGACAGTGAAGTCATCGCCTTTCTTACCTCCTAATAGCAGGGCTCATTACAGGACCTTCATTTTGTCTAGGGCCAAAGTCACCACTGGGCTGCTCAAAGCTGCAGTTTCAGAGTTGATGGAAAATACAGCTCAGGGATCTTTAATCTGATTAAACCCAGTTTAGATTCATCTCATTGAATAAGACAAAGTATTCAGAAGCCTTGCTTTCTGACGAAGCATTGAGATCTCCGCAGTATTTTTTCCACCCTTCCGAAGTCCATGTTACCAGATAAATTCATTCTCACACCCTTTGCAGCATTTTGATCAAAAGAGGCTTTGAAGACCTAGAGTCCCTCAGAAAAATTCTCCTAGGATGAAGGCTTGCGACTGGCTTTGGACGACCTAAATTCTTTCTGCCACCAAGAGGGTCAGTCCCTCCTTGGCTACACCTCTTCATCAGTCACACTTGGTGTATGCTCATTCACAGTCTGTCACCCATGTCCCTGTGAAGGACACATGGAGCAAGGAACTGTCCCGAGTTCTCACCACAGCCTTCAGTCACCACCTTCCCTACTCCTATATCTCACCCCACCATAATCTTTGCCACAGATTGGCTCCATCACACAGTCTAACATGACTCCCAAAAAGCATTAACACCTCCCCAGCCAAACTTAGATAAGAGGGACTCCTAGATCTACTTTTCCTTCCCACTGCTTTGAAACAGAAGTGAGCTTCATCCTGGAACAGGGTGGAGACAGACCAAAGAATGGTTTTGCAAAGCAAATGTAACAACATTAAACAGCATCACACACACAAAGAAAAGCAAGGGGGAAAGTAAAAGCCAAACTAGGCTGCATTAAATATTCGATCACTAAGCAAAGCTAACATACCACAATACCTTATAGTTTGATCAACAGTCAAAAAATTGACTAATTCCACCAAATTACCATGCTCCTCCTCCTCTACCTCTTGATTCAGGCTGGAAGGATCCTTTGCAAGTTAAGATAGATCTAAAAATCTGCCTGTTGAAACTCTGAAATCCTTTCCCTTATTGCCCTATTTATCACAACATTTTACAAAGCAAGAAGGGACACATGCTGGAAAACAAAAGCCTTTCGTACTCCTGTTCCTAAGCACTTTGCCTAATTGTTCGGTTTTGATAACCTCCTTTCACATGCTGCAATAGCAAAAATGAGAAAAGCTACAAAGAACAACAAATCAAATTAAGAGTTTCACTCTACATGGAGGGTACACAAGACAAAAGAGGACTAGTGCTATTCAAGAAATCCAAACTCCTCTCCAAGGCATTTTTAAATCAGTCTTTTTAAGTAATTTAAAGCAAGTTTTGCTATTAGGACTGGAGGGAGAGCATAGGCTTCAGATAAGGAGCTTCAGTGAGACCCGATAGGTGAATGATGGTCTGTGTACCACACAGGTCAAACTCTGATTATCTAAATCTTGGTTAATCAAAAGCAATTATCTGAAAGTCAAATATGCCCTCCAAGTCAGATAACTCAGCAAGACCAGGACTTATATAAAGCACACAGAAATCCTAAACTCCACAGGACCACATCTGCAGACACTATGAATTTTAAGCAGGATAACTGGGAGGACAGTTCAGAGGGTTTTAACCATACTCAAGACTCCCAGCCTGAGGGCAGACTTCAGAAGCCAGCAAGATTACCCTTGCAATTACTTGGACATTTTTGGTGTCTCCATGCACCCTCGGATTACAGGCTACTTGAAGTGCAATTCCAGCTAGGTATTTAGAGACTACTCAGGGTAAAAGTCTCCATTACAGGCAGGGCTGTTAGAGCCAGCCTGGCTGATACTTCCCATTGTAAGACCCAGTTTTCATTTGTTTATAATTCTGAGAAACCATTCAAACTGATTTTTTTTTCATGCTATCTGTAATTGATTTTGGGGTTGGCAATTTTTTGTGCTACTTCAGCCATAGCAATCCACTGCAAGAAAGAAGTAGGGGGAATATTTTGTGTTGTTTAAGGGGGGAGGAAACCACCCCACGCATTTTAAAAAGTCTATGAGGAATTCATATTTAACAGAAAAATTTGCACTTCAGGAATCTGTATCTAGCAACCATACTAAAAAGTCACCAAAATCTGACCAACGTTATAATAAAACTATGGAAAACTACGGTGCCTTTCTTATATTTTATCAACTAAATCTGCTAGTAAAGCTATATGCAATGGTCCAAAAAGGCTAAAAAAAGAAAAGAAATAATATGCAAAATCTGCCAAAAAGGAAAGAACTGATCCATTCTTTACCATGGAAAGAGAAAATGGTGCCAAAAAGCTTTCCATTAAATACAAGGAAAGACTCAGCAATGCTCAGAAAGGCTGGCAATGGCAGGTTAAAGGCAGGTTACGTGCCACCAGGAATGGTTTAGCTATTGCTAATTCTAATACGAAGCAGAGATGCTCTTGAGGGTGGCTGGCAGTGCTGCTTGCACCCCTTTTTGTGATTTCATGCTCTCATTTGGGGCTTGTCCACAGCTCCACAGGCGATACTGGCCATATCAGATCCAGGTCTGGACATCAGTGACAGCAGGGAGATGACCCATCTCCCGTACTTTGCACCATCTCCTTCATAGGGATAATGTAGCATGAAGTAGAAGTCACCCACCTGAAACCCAAAAAACCCAAGAAATAGACCTGTAAGTACAGCTGGAAGAAAATAAATTGGGGCAAGCAAGAAGCCTGGGCACTAACAGGACAAACAGTGACAGGGAGCAAAGGGATAGAACAGGGATACAAAGGGATAGAAAGTCTGACTGCAATAGGAGCAGAGAAGGCAAACTAAATGAGGATTGCAAGGAGTGGGTGGAGAATTAAAAAAACCTATGACAAGGAGACTGTAGCGAGGACAGGGAGGAGGAGGAAGAGAAGCAGAGAAAGAATAAGCAGGTCTAAAAAATCAGCTGAGAAGGAACTGAAGCGATCAATGTAAAGTCTGCCAAAACAGAAAGGCATGCAACTGGAGAGGAATGAAGACAGAGTGAGCGTGGACACAGATTTGCATGGGACAAGGTACTGACCAGGGATCATGAGGAGAGAGTGAGAGGAAGAAGACATATCCATCAATCAACGATGGACAGCAGAGGTGTGAGAGGAATGGAAGAGAGGGGGGAAATGTGCACACCAGGGTACAGCCCCAAAGACTAAACCAGAGCCTAATACTGTGCAAAGTCACCATTCCTCTGTCAGCAAATATACAAAATCAACTAGCAAACATTGATCAAGCTGGCCTGCACAGAAAACTAGTTATACATTCAGTAAAAGTGGCAGAAGTCTATGGGAAGCATTTGGGATGGCCAACTCTGCCACTGATAACTTGCAGAGGTCATCATGGTGCCCCATATACTGAAGCTGATGGGAACGGGTAGAGGGTTGTGTGGTTTTTCTTTTCTTTCTCGTGTTAAAAATAGCATACAATCATGTTATTAAATAGTATCATAAAAAGACACAGAAATAAAGAGAACAAATGAAAGTTTCTTTCTCAACTTAAAATACGGAAATGCTATGGAATTGAAGAGCCTTCCCATTACCATCTTGATCACACTCAACTCAGTCTGAGAATAATATTGCTCAATGGACAATTTCACAAAGAAAAAAATCAGGTGTTAAACAAAGCACACTGTTGAACAGGCACAGCATTTGTCCTATTTTCTTTTTTACAGGCAAAATATACTCTATTTTCTCAAAAAGCTTTCAGCTGAGTATTAATTGCTCTAGCTTCTGTGACCCCATAAAACCAGCCTATACATCTCCTGCCATCAGTGGTCATAGCACAACTTCCAGAAGCCCAGCAAAACACCATCCTGCACAGCACAGGATCATAAACAACTCTACAGGAGCACACCAAAATACTATTGTAAGAAAGTTGACATTCCTTTACTCTAATTCCAGGGCATATTTCAGATAGGAAGAATACTGACTACGTCCTTTTAAATAGTATTTGAGAGCAGACAGACAAATTAACCATCTCGTCCCCAATACTTAGACCTCCAAGGGATGCCTGGTTAGTGAATTCTGTAACTCTGCAGCTGAGAGGTAAGTAGGTTACAAAACTCATTGCAAAGGGGCAGCCAACTGCACACACCATTTGCTGAAAATGGACGTAAAACAGGAACATCAAGCATTTCACCTGAAGTGGTTAATAAGACCAGAATCCATGTCTGAAAAACATCACACACAGACATACCCACTGCAGACCCCTTTTGCACTGGTATTAGAATTTTATAGAAGGCTGGTCAATACTAATTAAGGGCAGTGGAGCCATCATGAATTAATAACCTGGAGGGAAAGACGTTGCTGGTTTTAAGAGCCTCCCTCCTTCTCAACCTTGAACTTTTTGTAATTTTTGGTAGCTCACTAAAGCCTTTTCGCTGATCCAGATACTTGACAAATTAATAGTTCTTAAAATACAAATAAACAGCATGTTAAAAGTCTACAGCCTTGCCATCTGAGTATCACACAGCAGATACTGTGGCAAACTTAGGCATCCTCGTTTCTCAATTCCCGGGGACAGCTACCTAGTCACCTGCAAAAGAAATGCATTAGGGAGCAGAGAGGTTATTTCTAGGACAGGGACTCAAGGAAATGGCAGTGCTGTATCAAGTTCCCTTTCACATCTCCATCCTGCCTAGGCAACGCTGAATACAGCTTCTGCCATCCCAAGGCAGCTCTGCAAGTGCCTGCAGCAGTTCGCTTCTACTCCGCTGCATGTGAAAGTGCTCAGCTCAGGTGGTAAAGAGAAAAATACTTCAAAAAACACTCACTGGATTCTGCCAGGCCCCACCGATTTGTAAGTCCTTAAGGGTAAGCCCTTCTCAACCAGCAGTTAGATCTCTGCGTATCACAACAGTTACAGACACAACCCATAGCCCCACCTCAAGTAACCATGTCCTAACATCTGGGAAAGCGAGATGCAGATTAATCTTTGCATTCCCCAGGGAGACTCTCCTGGAAAAGTGACTGGCCAGGATTCCTCTCACACAAACCTCTGATGCTGACATGGTGTCTGCAGCACTAAAAAGAAGTCCTATGAGAAACAGCAAAAGGGAAGCAAAAACTAGGGGAGAGGTATAGGCACCGAGTCAGATACCACACAAACAAGCACCTCTTTTCAAACGGCAAAGAAAAGGAAAGGGCACAAATCCACAGACAGAGAAGAGAACAATCCCCCTAGGACAGCTCATGCAAGTTTGCAAGAGTAACACCAAAGCAAGAAGTAAACAGCAAGGACAACTGGCCCAAAAGGAAAGGGAGATGGAATACTCAAAGTGGGGGAAAGGGACAGGGGAATAGTGGTAGCTCCCAAGAGAAGTCAGAGAGGAGAAAAAAGGGTCTTCCACCACACACAGAAAAATCTTTTCTTTTTTAATTCTTTCTTTCAGGGGAGCAGGGGAATTCTGCAGCATTCAGATTGCCTGGAGGGGAACAGAACCTAAAGCAGACATAAGGGGACAGGAAGGGGGAGGCTGTTCTGGGACTCGATCTCCCCTACAGACAGTTCAAACAAAGGAGGACGGTCTCCTATAATGGGATGCATTGTACATTTTTAGCTAGCACAAGGTGGCTGTCGTGACAGGGTTCCCCATCTCCTGTCTTCCCCCTCCAAATTTACACCCACTGCATGATCCCAACATGGAGCACAGACAAAGATCTGTTTTAACACACCATTACTGTACCGGGAGGTAGAAAAAGATAGGGAAAGGGAATGAGGCAGAGGAACGAAAAGCAGAGGAACCAAAAGGAGACAGAGGCCTTTAATGAGTCAGCCGCTGCTCTGATTTAAATATCTCCATTTAAGGAGCACTGCAATTGTGGGT
>VXBX01005245.1:268871-323752 GCA_013400415.1 Scytalopus superciliaris | reverse complement strand
AAAAAAAAAAAAAAAGGAGGGGAAAAAATAAAATATAAAATAAAATAAAAAAGCAGCAGCCCCGTGGAGGCGGGCGGCGGGTGCCTGCGCTGCGCTGCCTCGCCGGCGCGGTGCCCCCCGAGCCCTTTTTCCTCTCTTTCTTCTNCCAGGACCGCCCCCGCCGCGCCCCGCCTCGCCCCGCCCGGCACGGCACGGCACGGCCCCCGCCGCTCCGCCGGGACCCCCCTCCACCGCTGCCCGGGAGAACCAAGCGGGCTCCGCGGAGCCGCAACCGCGAGCTGGAAACAAAAGCCAAGGTGGCCCCGCGCTCCTCCGCACCGACCATTCCCAGCGCCCAAGCCTCCGCCACCTGGACCTCACCAGCCGGGAAGGAGCATCTCCCGACCGGGGGATGCTGGGGAGAGAGCTGTCAGCTTTGCACGGATCTCCCTCCTGCCACAAACGGGAGAACGCGTGGGTTACACGGTGTGTTGGATGAACCGGAAGCAGTATCCCTGCCAGGATCTGCATTTCTATCATCATAAAAACTGGAGACCGCTGGACTCCTTCCCAGCTTGCTTTTTTCCCTCCCATTTATCTTCAGCAAGCATCTGGCCCTGAACACCTGAGCACGCCACGGTTGGCAGCATCTGTTCTCCCAGCAACCCCGTAAAACAGAGCGATACACTGCTACCCCATTTGCCAGATGGGATCTGAGATGCTCTGATTGATTTTTCCCAACACTGCACCCATGGAAACCCACAGACAGGGCTGAGTGCAGGTCTGCCAATCCCACAGTTAGACAAGAAGACTGTACTGATGCTCCAGTGCTCATGACGCAGAGATAAAACCAGCTCGAGCAAGTAGTCCCTCTGATGTATCTCTTCTTGACACCTGGTACTCAAGAGACTCCCCAGGCTTTAGCAGCAGAAAAGCCAAATTACGGCACAGTAACACCTTGCATCCCCATGTGTTCATCTTTGCATGAATAGGCCCAGTTATAATTTACACACACATACAGAAAAAAAAAAAGAAAAAGAAAAAAAAAAAAGAAAAAAAAAAAGACTAGTGGTTTTGCTTCATGGGCTTCTGCTACAGTCCTGCTCTCCAGGCAGCCCATGATGACCCACAATGCTTTTCAGATTCCCTATCTCATTCGCTGCAAATTGACCTCTGGTTCCCTCCTCTCCTCCTTCCCTCCCCCTTTCTCTCCTCATTGAGCAAGAGATGAGCAGGAGCATATGTCACAGCCCAGTCCTCTCCTCCATCATGAAAAGCAGGAGATCAAGGCACCAGAAGCCCTTAGATCCCACCAGCGCAGGGAGGCAGAGAGCCACAGGCCAGCTGCCCAACACAGCCAAACTATGGTGTGGATTCCTCTGGGAAGGAGCCAGCCTCCATGGCTGCAGCCTGCAGGCCTCTGAGTCAGAGTCCACATTTTTTCTGACTTACCTCATCATATCTGGTAACTTGTATCTTACTATACTACATGTTTACATGCAATTTTGCACAACCAGGGAAAGTATTGGATTTGTTTTTTCCTTCCCTATTACAAACCTGAGATTCTGGAGCACAGTTCTAGGTCAAGTGTAAATTTGACTTCAAAGCAGCAGAAAACCACAGTGACCTCCTTAAACCTTTGACACAACAAAGCACCAGGTTTCAGCATTGTACATCCCATTCATCAGACCTCTGCAAATCACTCAAGATAATCTTCTTATTCTCTCCACTTAAGTAATTTAACTGTTGCATTCACTCAGTTTCCACTGTGCCATGGAGGTAGCAACTTGACCTTCAGGACAGAGGCATGATACACTACCATCACTCCACCGCTGTTAATCAAATAGCATCATTCCTACTCCATTTTGGCGTTTACCTGCCATCAAAAAGAGTCTTCTAAACAAGAAAAGGTACCCAAACCATTCACTGAACCCTCCCTTGCACTGCCTCCCATGACCCACTTGGTACAACTGCTTTGCTCGTGTGTCAGCAGAGTGAGAATTCCCTTCAGTGTGATCTGCTGCTGGTCTCCCTCTTTCATGTCCCTTGTAGGCCAAAAAGCATCTCCTTCCCCGTGTTTGGAATATATCCACCTTTGCTCCTGTTGAGCAAAAGAAAAGATCCAATTTCCAGTGGATGTGCTCAGCCAACAAGCAACACAGGTCTGCAGGAGCCCCAATTGCAGCAAAACCAACTGAAATGAACATTTGATAGAGAGTTTCAAAAGCTTCAAAAATACCGTGCAAAAAACATGACCAGACTTGGCAACACTTGAGATCTTTGTTGTCTTGGGTTCTATTGCAACGCATGGAGCAACACCTGATAATGAACAAAGCTGACAAAGTGAACTGGTGAATCTGTGCAACTCACCTTTCCTCACTGAGGGTTCAGGTGTTGTCTCATAGCCATGTGGAGTAAGTTTAGTGGCCCTTCCTTCACTTAACTTCTCTTAAATTAGTCATGGAACCGCTCCTGAATTCACCATCACCATTTGCCACCCTCTGCTGAGCAGAACCAAAGACCCAAAGTGGAGATGAGGCTGCTGAAAAGAACTAAGAAGCACAAGCAGAGCTGAAGGCTGGGAGACCAAAGAACACACAGCTCAGAGCCAGGAGATCAACCCTTCCTACGTACTGCATTTCTTCAAAAAGCAATATATTCAGAACGGCTCTAGATGCCAATACTTATGAGTTCTCATGATTCTTTATGCATCACAGGCACATATGCGTTGAAACTTCATTACTGTGCTGTAGAAGTACCATTTTGAAATAACTGAGGGCAAATTTAACTAGTCTGCCTCTGCAGTGCCAGGGTACAGCTGATCACCCTCGTCATACCAGGCAAAGCTCATTGCTCCCACCTGAGCACTTCTGTGACACTTTTATATTCTCTTCTGTGTTCAAATGGATGTGCCACGTTTTTTTGTTAGCTATCACTCAAATTCTAATGGAAAAGAAACTGGAGAAGGATGTTTATTCAGCAGGCAACAGTACAAGGCCACTGAAATCACACCGATGAGAGCACAGATGAAGAACCAACCTCTAGTTTGACAGAGTGGTCTACATGTATGTTCTTAAATGCTTGGGTTAGTTAAACATTCTCAGGAATCATGGAAATGAGGAGGCCACAAATACTGTGCTTTCAGCAAGTTTCAGAGTTTATTTTCCTTTTCCTTTTTTTTTTTTTTGTTTTTCTTCGCTATCCTTATAATTCTCCTTTGCTGCTAAGGGTGGAAAGCAAGTACAGCCTTCGATTTTAACATCCCATTACCTGCATTTCTGTGCTGGCTCAAGTTTACATGGAGCAAACCTGCCAGCTGGACCAAGGCCAGAGGGAAGAAAAAGAGTTTCAAGTGCAAAGAACCAATTTATCAGGAACAAATCTTAACAACCAAAAGACACACTTCTGCTGGTTGATTCTATTCATCTATGTAATAAAACTCCCCGATACAAGGTAACCTAACAAAATACTCTTTAGTGGCTATCTGATGTATCTCAGGGTAGATAATCTTCAACTGCTAGTCTACGTTTCACATTTTCTGGATAAACTCGGTGGCTGTGAGGACAAGGAATGCTGACACTGAATAGCTAAGGACTGCCCAGAGAACATCATCTTTCACTTGGCTCCAAAAGTATTTGAGCCTGACCCACGGCCTCTGGCTTCTCCAAGAGACACTGGGCCAGCAAACCTCACGTGTGCTCCAAATATAGCCCCCTCCCCCAGCCGAAGCTGCAATACAGGCTTTGCCCAGCCCTGAGCGCTGCTCTCAAACCCACCCGTTCCTATCACCCTACACATACTCTCTGGACCTCCAAAAGCAAAAAAGTGACAAACAAGACTTTGTCGGAGGTTTTGTTGGTGGTTTCAGGGGAGGGAGGAGGAGAATAGGTGAGGAGCTGCTCTGGTGGCTCACCATCCCTGTGGGACAGGCTGCAGTCACACGTACAAGTCACATGCGCCCAGAAAACAGAGTAAGGTACGGAACAACACACTAGTTTGCAGAGCACAACATTGCTGCCTGCTCAACCCCTCTACAGACAAAGAAAAGAAAAAGGCAAAAATACAAAGCAAAATACACAAATCTCAAATACTACAAATGTTGGAGTTAAAGTATCCAACGGAACCACTCAGGTAGAGGCATTTCAAAGCCCTCCGCAGAGTCTCTGGGCTGCTGAGGCCTGGGACGCCCCAAGCCATCTAGCCCAGCTTGGAAGCAGCCCCCTTGTATAAAACCAGCATGTAAGCTCCAATTTTGTCCAAAGAACATATAGGGAAAACACCAAAACTCTTTAAAGTTGCCACTGTCCTTTCGCTTACCTGGACGACTGGGTATTGGTAATCCATACAATACACACCATACATAGCCAAAGATCCTCCAGCTAAAGGCCAAATGGACACAGGACTGGAAGCTTCAAATCCGAGTCTCCGTCTTTCAGCCTTGTGGGAAGGACTCTGGCAGCCCTGCGCAGTGCTTGGCTCAGGCCTCTGGGGCCACTCAGGTTGACACTAGCTCAGCTGAAAATAAAAAGGAGCTGCCTGGCTCGGCACGGCTCGGCCCCTCTCTTCTGGGATCCAGCGAGGCAGCGCTCAACCATAGGCGGCAGAGGCTCCTAAAATTAGAAATCCCCTACTGAAAACGGCCCTGAAAGCCTTGACTGAGGAGTGTCCTGCAATGCCTGGGCAGCAAACCGAGCAACTGCCAGGAAAAGGGGGACTCGGGATCTTCGCAGCCACCGCCGCCAGGGCTGGGAGGAAGCAAACAGCATTTAGGATCCGAAAAGAGCATATGTTCTGGGCTCTAGGTGCGTCAGAGGGAACACTCCCAATCCAGGACAGGGAAAAACATATGGGACTGTTCCTCCCCCACCCCCATACCCTTCTTGCTGTCCTCGGCAGGGACAGGTGCTCGGATTAGCATAGTAAAACCCTTTGGTGTCAGGGAGGGAGGGAGAGGGGAGAAGCCACATTGATATCTCGAACTGAAGGGATCTCTTTCACAAGGGACTATGTGCCCGTATCGTTTAACGCTTCTCCCTCCCTCCCCACTTGAGGCAAGCAGGGACAGCTGCCGGAACCAGGCCTGACGGGGGGAGCCGGGCCCTGGAATGGCCCCCACCACCCCAGCCTTGGGCCAATGGATTGCCTCCCTCAGCTGTTCCAGTCAAACTGGGGGCAGCAGGGGGGGATTAACTCTGCCATGGGGGATGGTGAGCAACGGGGGGAAGTGGGCAAGGCTGGGCCGGACCAGTTGTTGTGCCCGTTTTAGGAAGCCCATCCTCCTCATTCCCAGGAATCTGCTCGCTGACCGACAGGGACAGATGGGGAGCTGCCTGGCCAGGCTCACCCCACCAGCCCAGCGTGCCGGCCCATTACCAGACACCTGAGAGCCCGCTGCTGATTCTTAAGAGACACACCATGACCAGGGGGTGTCAAAGGGGCCTGGCCTCCAATAGCAAACTGCACGAGGTTGCAGCCATCACTATGCAAAACCAGGTGGACACCGGCCCAAACCCAGGGTCCCAAAGAGTTAACAGCCAAAACCCACAAAAGATTCCCACCTTTCTCCAAAGGAAGGAAGGGATAAAATTCCGCCCTCCAAGGTTTTCAAAAAAACTCTCCCTCTGAGGTTTCAAAAACAAGCATGTTACAGGAATCAAACCCAAGAAGGGCTAGCCAAACTTCTCACACCCCACACCCCCCCTTTTAAATGGAGAAAATCACGTAGTTTCTTTGCATTTCTAATCTTTAACTTTTCTGTAGTGCTGCTGTGCACCACTAAACCGCTACCTCAGCCTAGCTCTGGGGCAGCTGCCTTTCCATCCTTACTGATAATTTCCTCCTCCTCAGAAAGAGTTAAACTGAAGAATTATTTTTCTTCAAGAGGTTAAATGTGTGGATAATTATCTAGCACAACTGGCATGTGCAGACCTTTGTAATAGAGGTATGGGGTGTCTAATCCACAGCCCCCTGACCCACTCAGCCCAGCAGGACAACTCTTGGCTTGTCCTCTGCTCTCACTGTCCTTTCTTTCTGAGACGCCTCAGAAAAGGACAGCTATGAGCTGGGTGAGTGGTTACAGCAGCTGTCGCCCACTCTCATCATCTTTCCTAGGGCAACAGGGCCACTTCTCCCTTACAAAAGGAGCATGACCAATTTGGGGAGTACAAAGCATGACATTTTCTACATCTTAAAAAAAAATAAAATAAAAAAATAAAAGTTTCTATAGCCATTGTTTCTGTGTGAAGATTTGCACAGAGAAAGAAATTAATTGCCCATAAATGGGAAAGCAGCGATGCTTCTAGATCTCTTCACTGGGAAAAAAGGATGAGGCTCCCACAATGAACTTCCATCTCATTCTGCCTTTGGCTAATTTATTTCATGCCAGACATAAACCAGCTTTCTGAAGCTCACATTATGCCTCTTCCTCCTCACCTTCAGACGGCTGTTTGGCCTCTCAGCACTCCTCCTGCATGCCCTGCTGGGGGGCACAGATAGAATCTGGCTTCCTCTGAACAACCAATACTTCTTGATTTCCTCCTCCTTTCTGTAACTACATGCTCAAAAGGTGCCTGCCCTTCATTCTTTTGCATAGCTTATTACTATGCACTCAAGCAATTTAGTATCTCCAATAAAATCTTATTATGAAAAGGCATTAATTTATACAAACCCAAAGCCTTTTCCAGAGCCTGTTTTTGCTAGTTCATATTACTGCCCCAGGTTTTAAAACCAAATCCCTAACTCAGTTAAAAACCTTACATTTATTTCACAATCCAATTCTTGTCATTTCCAACCAGGCCTCAGGGGAATAAAATGTTTCTAAATCCTACTGCAGATATCTTCCTATCTATAAATAACCATCAACTGGGCAAAACAAAACGAGGGAGAGCATCACCTAAGCTGCTCTGCTGTTTTAACTACAGATCCAGGTAGAACTGCCGTGTTTTAAAGTTTCTGATGCAGAATTAAACCCTCTGTCTAACCAGTATTTAGGTACTTGGGTGACATTTTGCTAACAAAGCATCACATCTCCTGCGTCAACAAGTAAATGACAAAAACTGGTTTTAAACTTCTATGTGCCAAAATGGATACAGAAGGACTTCATTGACCAGTAATAAACTACTGAATTTTCTGTGAGGCTGGCCACAAGGACTGGTTTACTACTGCACACTGACTAGCAACAAATATGAGTCCCATATAAGATGGCACTGCACTCCATAATTTTATTTTGAGATAATGGTCCAACTACAATCCCATACAACCTGTTATGTCCATGCATTTCCAGTAACACAAGATAGGTAACTGTTAGAAAATCACAACCTTGTTCCTGCAGACGCTTACAAATACAAATAATTTTAAAATTACAGAAATATGAAGACTGGAAAAGATCTCCAGACACACAGAATCAGATCAACTGCTACCACACAATATCCTCTTAACTTTTCATAAAATGTATCACACTGTATTTTAGAACTGGGTTTTGCAGCTACACTATCCTGGCAAAAAGGCTGCTCTAGAACATCTGGGATTATCTGTGTTCTTCTCCAGCTTAATGCTATTCCTGAGCAATTTCTGTTTATTCTTCGGTTTTGTGCCTGTACTGTCCCCTGGTTTAGCCGTATTTTCTCCTTCCCTTAAAATTAACCTTCCTCATGTATCCCCTCTCTAATCACTCAAACAAGCAGCTGTTCCAGTCTTCTATCACACAACAGGCTTGCTACTCACCAGCTTCTGGAAGTACTTTCTTGCACCTCATCTAGCCTGCACTTATCCTTTCTTCTTTTTTTTTTTAAGATGTCACCCAGATCAACATTATCTCTGTTTCACAACTTCAGCACTAAACTGCATCTTCTTTAGTCTCATTAGTACTCTCCTCTGCAGCAGCACAGCAGAAGCCATGGAACCTGTCTGCAGTAAGACATGTCATCCCATTAGGAAAAATGCATACCATCAAGTTAGGAAAACTGGTTATCTTAAAAACAGATAGGCTGATAAGGCACATCCTGATTTTGATAGATTTGTTATCTTTTGTTACCTTTTATCACATTTTTCATTTGTGTCCAAGCCTTTAATTAGTACTTTTGTGTCAGAATGCAGCTGAGGTTGGGCCAACAGGTCTGTATTTACTCAGGTCACCCCCCATCAGCAATGGGTCTATCACACTTACGTACGATAGCACTCCTATTTGATAAATTACAATTTGTATCAGATCTGCAATTGGATGGACCAGTTCTTTCACTTTTGGGAATAGGCAGTCCCCTTCCCTGGGCAACCCTGCTCCCCAGCCCAGCCTACATGCACTAACTAAGGTCTTTGAAATGTCCAGCACGGTTGCTTCTACAGTAGGTTCATGCCCATTCCCCATCCTGGTCTTGCTCCCATGATCATCTCTACCTACAACAACAAAAATCTGTTTGAATCTGTGACCACAAGAGCATCCTCATTAACTACCCTATCCTCAACACTCAGTGGCCCCACATCTTCCCTGCTAAGTGTATTTTGAGAAACTGTCACCCATTTCCTTAGCAACATTTACAAGGTTTAATTCAGCCTGATTTTTGGCAGTTCTCATTTTATTCCTACTGACTTTAAAGGTACAGCAATCTCTGCTGATAAAAAAAGAATTTACAAAAGAGAATTTTTCACCTAACAGCATTTATAAGATTAGGCTGAAGTTTCTTCTAAGATTTTTGTTCCCCCTATACATGTATCATCAATAATTTGTATCCAAAGTGCCTCTGAAAACAAAGAAAACAAAACAAACAAAATTCAGAAAAGCCTAACCAAACCACCAAAAAAACAAACAAACACCAAACCCAAACCACACAATTCTACATTCAAGGCTGTTTTCAATCCACTTCACTGAATTCATTAAATATATTGCTTCGTGTATGAAAGCCTGTCTCGTGATCACCCCATCCCAAGGTGAGGAGATGGAAGCTTCCAAACACCTTGTTTTCCTGTAACAGTCATAGCACCGATAATTCACTCACTGTATCAACAACAGGTGATAATGTTACAGTGACAAAATCTTTTCACCTGATGATTATTAGCCGCATTTGTTCTCCAAGCTGTATCTGAGAAATTAAAGTTTCTCATACCAATATTTATCTCTCTAATGGTACTGGGAATAATACCATTCCAAGCCTCAAGTTTGTATCCGAATCCAATCCTATGAGGGATTACAGCAGACTCGCAGTATTCCCCCTGGGACCTCTTTTACCATTCTTCCCCACAGCAATTTGACCAGAAACAGATCCTGCATTATCAGTATTACTCCTCTTTTTTCTTTACAGTCTACTGCATACAATACAGCCCATCACCTTTTACATCTGCCCTATCTGAACCACACATAATCTTGAATGCATGTTAAAGCCACGATTACTATTCTTGCAGATTGATATTATCCCTGTAACATCCAGTTTCGTGTTCTGCACCAGTAGCTCTGGTTCCTCTGTTTGTTATTTCTAATGCCAGGAGCCTGAAAAAAACCCCAGCCCTGATACGTTTGTGCATTTATCGATCACAGAGCTCCCAGCTACCTCAACTAAGAGTATCACCCATCTAGTTACTGCTGAATTCTATTATTCTTTTCATAACAATGACTTTTATTTTTTCTGTCTCCTACCTACCCATCACTTTTCCAAGACATACTGTTTTACATGCTACTGTAGCAGCATTTATCTAATTTTCCTTTTTCTGTGTGCTAAGCAAGGCATGGAGATTACACAAGTTTTTCCCAACGTTCTCAAAACCCAGTATTTTGCTTCGCATGCACTGTTCTCTTTGATGTCTGCAGACTGAGGAACACTTTTGGAAAATGCAAGACCACAGCCCTGGGCTTTGCTTTGCCTGCTTTGTTCAGACAGTTTATAGCAAGCATGCTAAGTCACAGTTACAAGTACAGCTATAAAAACGTAATACAGCCATAGTCTCCCAATGCTTGAAGTGTAGCCACGGTAGTTCGAGACATTTCCCATGTACTTTTTTTTTTTAATTGCTAGAAACTAGTACTGTGGGGACAGAGCAATACGGAATGGAATCTGAGGTATTTTCATGCTACATAGTCATTACACCACATTGATCATTACTAAGGAACTACACCAACAGTTTCATTTTACAAACTAAATTTATAAATCTTTTGTATAATTCTCTGTTCTCCAGACAAATTAATCCAAGCCTTATCTAGTTACTCCCACTAAAGAGCTCTTACCTCCGCTGATTCTAACTCTTCATCGCTACAAGCCTGGCTGATGCTCTTCCTCTCACCCACCAAAAATGGCATCTTTAACAATTAGCCAATCACTACATCTGCTAAACTGGGTCATCGGGGATCTGATGAGCAGCTTACAATATGTCTCTGCTTTTTAAAGACTGATGTAAATGTAGGAAACATGCCAGCAAGCAAAGATGCATTTTCTGGCTGGGTATGTACTGATTTCCATAGCAGCTAAATAGATCAAGCGGCTCAGCCAGTTCATACCAGTGTTAGACAAACAGCACTCGATACCAAGATTACATCTACAGAGCTGCAAGAGATTCTCATTCTGCACCAAAGCAAGTCTCACGTCCTGAGCATAAAGGTGGCTTTCACTCAGTCCAGGTGAGAATTTATACCGGAAAGTCATCATTCCTCTCTAGGTCTACATTTTCTGGGCTTTACTGCTTGCTTGGTTTGAATAGGTATAATGTTTTTCAAAAAGCTTCATGATTATTTTTTTTCTTCCTAGATTTAATACCACCAACTACTAGAAAAACTACTTATGATCTAGTTGTTATTTTGACCCTGGAATCGTTAGAGATTCAAGTGGGGAGGATCTAAATGTAGGCAGAGCACACACAGGAAAGCTCAATATTCCAAAATAGCAAGTAGAAGCAAAGATGACAACACAGAGGTGACAGCAGAAACTGTTTTTTTCTCACGTTCCAGAAACCTGTCGGTTTTACATAGGCGTCCTGATCTCAGGAGCAAGAAGATCGGGTGGTGGATCAGCTATTCAGGTGAGTAACTCAGCACCAAGCCAGTGAGATCTCTGCAAGTGAAACACGTTAAGCAGGCAAATGCTGCAGATCAGGAATGAGATGCCTTAAGTAGAAATGAAACCAGCAGTTCTGGGGGATGTGGAGTAGCAGCAAACCAGAGTGTGTTGGATTAGCATAATAAGGACATCACAGGAAAGAATTTAAATGCATTGGTAAAGCCATAGGAGCCACTACTTGCCTGAATCCTGTCTGATTAGTTAGTGCTACTGATGCCTCATGTTCATTAGGATTAATAGTCCTAAAACACATTAGCACAAATGAAATTACCAGAAATATACTTTGGATCCAAGGAAACTGAAAGCCCCCTGGCAAAAGGCCCAAGAAGCCCAAAGCTAGAGAAGGCAGCAAATACCGGGTTACATGTAGCAGAGAAGATAGCCCCATTATACTTGCTGCTTCTGCCAAGGAAATACCACGGGCAGACAATGGAACTTCAGTCATCACACAGCCAGTTTGCATGGATAAAATTCACGATTTCAAAAAAACTGAGAGAAAAAAATACCACAGACAATACTAAATAAAATCAAAGCTCTGAAATAGCTCCTAGTCATGTCTTTTCCCCTCAAAGTGCTGGAGATCTCCCCTTTCAATCTTTTTCTGCAACACATTCCCCTCTTGCAAGGCAGTTTACCAATGAGTGATGGAGTTTGTTTGCATCTTACTCTACCACTCTAGACACTCTCCAAACAAGCTCTATAGTCCAAAAACTAACCTAAAGTGGCTTAACAACTAGGCACTGTGCCTGCTCTAAACTATGGACATAAGATACCTGCATCCTGTTACTGCCCTTAGCCCTTCACTGCATCATCTACACGTAGCTGTTAAATATTAATGGTTTGTCTAGACTGGAAAACTATCACAGTTTTAAAAAACAAATACATAGCATAAGAGAACAGGTCAGAATTAAAAATAATTACTTCTTTACTATCACTTATTTTCACAGCCTCAACAAGCTCTGCTTTAGGGAAGGACATGGAAAAAGGAGGCAGAACAAGAATAATATGTCAGTCTGCTAAAGCAGCATATTGCAAGACCTTTGTCTACCAGACAACTGGCTTTGGTTTTGCTCTGTTGAGCTTTCTTACAGCCATCCAGTAGAATGGTAACATCAGCAAACTCCAGAAACCTGTACACCAAACAGGACTCATGAAATGACAAGCCTGGATCTTCCTCAACCAGAAACCAAGCTCTCTCAATACGCAACCTATGCAGTTCATAACTGTCAAAAGAGGCAGACAAAGACTCTTGATCCTGAAGTTAGGTTTTTGTAGGCAGAATCTTTCTTAAGCTGGAAGATCCTGCCCACACAATTTCAGCTGCTGGACAAGGACCCAGAGTCAATTCAGGCAAAACTCAGATTGCCCAAAGTCTATCTCTGAAACTATCACAAAGGAAAAACGTTAGGCAGTGATGAACACTCATCTGAAGTTTGAAAAATCCTCTGTCAAAAGACTGCATGCCCAGAACTGAGGTTTTATGCATGACACTAATGAGCTGGCTCCCAGGAAGGCAGCTTTAACAGAACAATAACTCACAAGAATATATTCATGATTAAGTTGCAAAACAAACCTGCCAGCAGTCTGGATATACCAGCAGCATATAGGAGACACAACTTTAGTTTTCCTTTCTACCCCAACCCATTGCTTTGCATGCATTACAAAACAGGTTTTAATTACGATCTCTTGAGACAACTCCAGAACATCTGAGTATAACATGCAATGAGTCCAAAAGGAGCTTCTAAAACCAGACAGGCTCCATTGCCTTAGTTATCACCAGAGGCACACTATGAAAGGGGGAGAAGAAACTATACACAGCTTTTCCAGAAAAAAAATTGCCTGTGTGTTGGGCCTGCACCTCCTTTCAAGGAGAACTCTAAATGCTTGGCACTGCTTCAGGAAGCAAATTAGTACACTTTTGGGCTAAGCCATTTGGCAATGAAGGTCACTGTATCACAGCTTTCTGTTGGGACCACTTGCACATGCACTGATCTTCATCAAAATGCTTTTTGACTGTTACATGAGAAACAAAAAGGTATCCAGATGCGGAATTTCAGCATCAAAGAAGAGAAGGAGTTTTCTCTCTGTAGTTTAGACATCACATGAGAGCCATGCTGCCTTTCTAAATTCCTTTGGGGGCAGTGGACAAAGAGGAAACAAAAGAATAAATTGGAGGCAGTTTTCTTTCACTTCAGAAGCTGCTCCAGAACCTCAGTCAGAGAAAAGCTTTGCCCATTCTGTCTCTCATAGTCCCACTTGGTTTTTCACTTAACAAGCAGCAGCAGTAGCTCAATTAGCTGATCCTTAAGGGGACAATGGAGAGGTCCAAAAAAGAAAGATTTGACTCTTCTAGAAATAGAGCAGCTTAAGCCTGAGCGTTTCTTCAGATCTACACTAAGCCTACAAAAATTAAGGTTAATTCCTTAATTAAAGAACCACCTTCCTAAGAATAAATATTATTAAAAGTCACCAGATGGTAGTATCAGAGATACTCTTCACCAAGTATTTTTAATTGAATGAATCACAAACTGGGGCTGGTCTGCACTGGCGAATTCCCCCATACTGCAAGCACAGTTCTGCCATTACCTCAGTCCTAGCACTGAGTGGCCGCATGGGGCTATTGGTAATGCCACGTGCATTCCCAGTCTATCCCAGCAAGTGCTCGTGGGATAAACCACTTTCACCAAGGATTTGAGCTAACATGTTTTACCCCGCCCTTGCCTGGGGTGAAGGGAGCACATGATCAACTATCACAGAGCATTTCACTATGTGACCACGTCTTACTCATCCAGCTGAGCGCTTGCTTCCTAATGGAGACAGTTTTGGTATGGATTTTCCTCCCCACCTCACCTCCCAGCTTATCAAATTGCTTCCACATGACAGACTAAAATAGAATAAGGCACTTGTTCCAAGTTGAAGGGTGTCCACACAATAAATTACGCTAGTATCAGCTTAAATTTATCCCTACCATAGAGTAGCACAAACAAAAGCAGAATTTGGGGGAAAGGTTTTCTCAAGACAGCATTCTGACACAGGAGCAAAAGCATTCCCTGCTTAACTTGGTTCAACCAGAATAGCAGAGCAGCTGCCCACACACTGTAACTGTGCAAGCAAGAGGCAAAACATGTCAAAAATATTAAACCAAACTCTTAATGGAATGAAAGTGAGAGAGAAATAAACAAGCAGCACAGCCTACATGTGATAGCTGGGTCTGAGACCGCATTACTGGCAGGAACTGAGGAATTGGAGAACATTGTGCAGGCAGGACCTTTAGCTCCCACAACAGCAGGTCACCAAATAAATCTCAGGAAGTCATTTGGACACAGTTCCAGCACAGCAATATACAGAATATGGCACTTTCAGTGTAAATCTGCAATGACAATTTCATGATAGAAGAATTACATCTGTCCATTAATTTCTGTAGGGCTCAGTTCAGAATCTTGCCTGCCTACTAAGCTTCAGCTGATGAATTCTGCTTTTTCCCCATACCAAGAAAATTTTCAAAATCCCCAACTCGGGCATCCCTAAAGAGATTCAAGAGCAAAATACCAGAAGTGCTGCAGTTAAGAGTTTGGTGCATTTGCTGAGTTCACAGAAAGGATCCAGAAATAGCACGCAAAGCCGAGGTTCGGCAAAAATGATGCAGTTTACTCTGAAAGAGGAAAGTCAAGACACTAAATGAATGGTGACAGCAAGTCCTGCTGTAATGTAGGGAGTGACTCCAGGGACTACTCTTCTTGGGGCAGAGGTGCTAGTTATTACTGTGTTTCTTCTCCAGTGGTTTTAGTGGAGAAGTATAACGCTGTGGTGGAGAAAAGAAGAGGCATGTTGAGCCTGTGCCAGCTCAGAGGCAAGGAGTCGTCATATCACTTTCTGCCTGAGACTAAGACAAAACCAGTAAAAAGTAGCAAACACCTAGATTTTTTTTTATTTTTTTTTTGGGTTGGGATTTTTGAAACCTATTTATTTCTGAGAAAGCAGGAGAGATCAAAACTCTGGAATACTTTTTATCCTCACACGGAGTCCCGAGACATGGACACAGAGGTCTGCTACGGGCACATAAGATAACTGCTACCCACACTTCTCCCCACAAGCCAAAAGAACAAAATAAAGGCTGACACAGCTCAGTCCAAAGTCCTTTCCTGCAGGCTAGTTTCAACTCCCAGCAAGTTCTAAAACAAGCCACAGCAGTCAAAATCCCTGGGAAACAACCACCAAGGGCTTTCTCTGGTTGCACCATCTGCAAGATCAAGATACCTGCTCTTTTCAGCAGCTTTCTGTGACCTTTACAGAAAAAAAATTCATTCATGCTCATTCGTCCCAATTTGCCACACCATCTGCATTCTCTGTCCCAAAACCAGGATGCCATAAAGATGGTTTCCTGGCTCCCATGAAAAGCCTTATCTCTGCTTTCTATCACTATCAAGAAATCTCCACCAAAGACTTGGCTCATGTTCTCTGCACATCTCTCCAGTTACTCTGCAATGGGGCTACTCTCACTTCACAGTAACAAGCCTACGAAGGCAAAAATTCACTGCAACCCCTCTGAATTATCAGCCTGGATATCAGCAGCACTCAAACCTCAGTCTCTATGGCTTTATGGGTCTCTTAGCATGAATTTAAAAGAACCACTTATCTCAGGCTAGAGATTGGTGTGTAGGCCAGAGTTAAAGTAGGGCAATACTTAAGCTGCATCTCAAGCTCACATTGTAATGAAGCACAAGCTGCAACTTCAAGCTCTGAAGGAGCACAGCAGGCACACCTCCTGCAACTGCTCTGAATTAGATAGCTTCTGAGAAACTTGTGTGAATCTTGAAAACCTAATACAGCTCGACAGTCTGCGACCTGCTTTAGCAGGCAGATCGAGCTGCAGCATCCTCTTTCACATACATTACTGGGTACTCGGCACAGTGCTGGGAATGAGACTATTCCGCAGCAGAGGAATGTGGTAGATGTGCAAACACTGTAGGAAGCAAACTTCAGAATGGCAGATTGCCAAAGGCACCTCTGGGCAAGATGAAGAAAAACCGTCACTGCCACCCAACTGCCCCAGATTGTCTGCAATAGAACAGGAAAACATGTAACCGCCATCAAGAAGGAAACAAAGAAAATGACAGTCACTTTTAAAAGGAAAAAACCCCATGCTTTCTGCACAATCTCTTCCTGACTTACCCCCTTTACAATTACAGAACAAATCTAATAACAGCCCCTAAAAATCCAGCTGTCACATTCTGGTAATTCAGTGATTGCCCACATAGATCTAATTACCTCAGCCACGACCACATGCCTAAAACCTCATGTGGGCATGGTGACTCCTCAGCCTTGCCCTGACAGAGGTATGGAGAGTGGAAGCAAGAGCAATACTAGGATGGTTAGATGTTTTTTGGAGTCACCGAGGTCAAAGTATAGAGACAAGAAGAAATGGAACAGCTGCTCTAGAGCTAGACACAACAGAATGCTCAAAAACCTAGAAAAATAATTAAATGAACTAATGAGCCATAGTTGGCAAAGGAACCACAGGTCAAGGAGGATACAATTCCTCAGTGAGGGGAGAGGTGAAGAAGGGGAGAAGCTCTCCCATGTTGGGACAGAGAGGAACCAACTTAGCAGCTCCATAGCAGAGCTGTGGCAAGGAGGGAAGAAAAAAAAAAAGGACGTATCAAAACAAGAGGTGATTTATTCTTACGTTTCAGGGTTGGAATAAGCAGCAGGAGATGAACAAAAGGGAATGTCTGTGGTGGATCTGAACAGGAGACAGGGCTGGGATGTCAATGCCACAGGGTGTGTTTTGGTTTTGGGTTTGTTTGTTTTAAAAGGAAGCTAATAGAAAAACACCAGCAGCTTAAAAAAATGCTCCTAGCATACAGCCTGCCACTCCTCCTAGGTTATGACAATAATTCCCACCCCTTAATGAGAAGGGCTTCTTGGGATCCAGCAGCCCTCATCCCCGGCTGGGGGGCGGAGGGGGTTCCCATATCAGCGACTCAGCAGCACGGAGCTCCCCGCGCTGGCACCGGCCGCCTGCCCAATTCAGACCTGTAATCTCCCTCGACTTTGATTTAATGCAGCAATTACTGGTAATGTGGTTTGAAGGAGATAAATGCCCAGTACAGGGCTGGCTGGCACTGACGCTCATTTCGCTCATGATGCGAGAACAGTTTTAATTAAAATCCCCTTTATGATAAAGGAGCTGCTTGACTGGATGTTTCTGTGCAGCCCTGATACGGAGCCTCCTCCAAAGCGGATTAGAAATCAAAGTTTCCCCCTTCTCGCTACTGGCAACACACAAAAATAGGGAACAGTCACCATGTCACCCCTCTACAATTTCCTTAACCCTAGAACTGCTGGGAAAATGCCCACGTTTCCTTAAAAGCAACTGCTACTTCTTGTCGTGGCTCTAAGTGTTTTCCAAAAACTAAGCACAAGGGTTGTTTTAATGGGAATAAATGCATCTGTGGAGCTCATCCTCTGTGATCTAAACTCGGTTCTGCCTCTGTCTAGTTTAAAAGGGAATCAGCTTGTTTACTTCTATGGCAGACCCGTACCTACAGCCTGCATTCTGGCAAACAGAGACATTAGACCCATGGCGCCCTGGCAAGGTGGTAGGAAGTCAGGATCTGGCTGAAAGGCTGGAAAAGCAGAATCTTCTTCTGGGTGAGGCAGAGCAGCATTGACAGGGAGGAGGGAAGGAGCAGCACTGCAACATAAAGGCATAAAATTTGGTAGAGCAGTCAGGATCCCAGCACAGACATGTTCCAGAAATGGTCTGTCAGTTCTTGATTGAGTTACAACAAATGTAGGTACAGTTCTGGGTTGGTTTTCTTCTTTACAGTATAGGAAATACCAGAGATGAATACATTTAGCACAGCTAGTTTCTATTATTGCAAGTGCCAGGAGCAGATTGTCACAGTGAGAAATTGGCCTTGTGCATTACACAGAAAAGGCAGTGCTGGGTTTGGAGGCCTGCAGACAGTGCAATGTGAAGATAAAGAGCCTCAAGTCTGAATGCGCATTATTCCTCTACTCAAGCCACCTAACACACGTAAACATAAAAAGGCTGATTTAAGCAGCTGAAAATCTCTGTGACCTTCAGAATATGTCTGTGAGCCATGGGACTACCTAAGCCTTGACACAGGTTCAAGCCTTTTCAGGGTGTTTGCCTCATCATCTGAGCAGTGCTCCATGTTCCTTGACACTGTCTTCTCCTCCAAAGACCTCAATGCCAGAGTCATTGGGATTCTGTCCCAAAAACCACCTTTTTCTTTAAAATAAGAAAGCAATTTCAAAGTGGCTCTCCTGTTCTGTGATTCCCCACCCCCTTCAGTATCAAACAGTGATGAAGAAAAATTCTGACAGAACCAGGAGGGATTCAGCACAACAGCATAACTAGCTGACTCCTCAGGACTCTGAAGCCACAGACCAGTGGACCACCAAATTCACTGCTGTGAACGGTGAAACCAGCCTTCAGAAGCATCTTGCTCCTCAACAACATGAACAAAGCATAAAAACACCAGGTCAGAGGTTGCAACATGAAGATTTAACGCAGTTTTGCTGGTCCACAAGGGGGAAAAATGAAACCAAAAAAGGCCTGGTATAATTAACAAGATTAAAGGGGGATTTAGGATCAGGACAGAAAAGCAACGGGCCAGATTGATCCTTACAGGATTAAAGCTGGAATCCTACTAAGAGTCCAGTGGTTGAGAGATCAACGCAATGTAATGGAATTAAATCAACATCAGCTTTTGTTTTTACACAACTGAACCTCCAGTGCCTGTGCTTCAGATAAGCAGCAGGAAACTTGACAGGTACGCACAGACAACCAGTGCACAGGCCAGTCAAGCACTTCCCCTTCGGCCCTCTGAGGCAGAAGGGCAATAGGTAATGCCACTTTCAGAAACAAAGGACAAAAAAATTGTGGTATATTACGGTTTGTCCAAACATCCAAAAAAACCTGAGGATTTACCAAAATCTGTGTTCTGGCCAGCTCTAAATTAACTGTTTTCAAGTGTGATGGGATCACCTCAGGACTGATGGATGGGAAAGCCAGGAGGCCAGTCCCTGCTGTAATCAGACATGCTGCCGACAGGCAATTGGATTTTGATATTGTCTCTTGCCGGCAAGGAACAAAGGATACAGTATACTCTGTGGAACACATCAGCAAATACATTTAAGACAAATTGTCGCATGTCCCTGTTGCACAACAATATCCAAGAATTACAAAAGTGAGAAAAGCCTCTTTCAGCATGTATCATTTGCATTACAGCTGGTGCAACACATGCAGGCCAGCTGCACCTCTGTTCCCCTGCCCCGAAATTTCCAAAGCTTGTCAGTAATTTGAGTTGGTAGCAAGGGGGAGGGAAAGAGGGAAACAGGGCAAGGCTAGATATTGTTTCTGGATACGTAAGCTATTTTTAAAGTTTTTAATTCTTGTAGGAGAGAAAATCATGCATGTTCAAATGAGAGGGTATCCATCACCACCCCACTCCATTGAAGAGGGAAGGGGTGTTTATTGCACACCTGTTCACAACAGCTAAACAGCTGCATTAGAGAGCAACATTCCTCATGGAAGGAAAAAGCATTAAAACATCTTATATTTCTACAGCACTTCTCAGTCCAAAAAGTGTTTAAAATCAGCAACTACACATACACTATATACACTCCAGCAAAGTTTTTTCTGCAGAAGAAAAATTTCCCCAACACTAACATTTTAAAATGCCAATATTGCCCCTTTCTCAAAAGATGTTGCACATGTGCTGAACGGGTTTCTCCTTTTCAGCTAGTTGGACCAAAAAAGTAATTGCCATTCACTGCTCCTCCTCACTCAAGCAGCAGCCAAAATCACAATGTAATAAACTGGGGAGGGGGTTGGGGGGTTAGAAATAGCCAGAGATACTTCTGGATCCAACAGGCTTTGGACTAAAGCCGCTCTTCAGTGCTCCTGAGATGATGCTCATAGGGCTACACACCCCACTTACCCTGTGCCAAACAGGCTTTGCCACACCTTCCTGAGGGATGCCCTGTCTTTACCCACAAGGGTTCTCCATCCAAAAGGTACGTCATGGATGCAAGCAGACATCACCATTGTGATTGAGAGTGGAATGGAAAAGGAGGCCATTACAATGGAAATGAGAAGTGAAAAAACAACAACAAGCAGTTCACACTGCACACTTTCTATCTTTTAGCCACATATGTATATTTAAATTTCAGCATCTTTCTGCATTTAAACTTTGTTTCAACACTAGATGATTTATAAACTATAAAAAAGGAGGGTTCTAGTATCAGCCTATATCAGCTCCTTAAAACAGTATGAATAATAATCCCTAAGAATATCTTTTAAAATTGTCATTTGGTCAAAATATTTTTACTTCATCACTGTCTTATGTCCAAGATTCAATTAGAGCATTGTGTGGGGGACAGCATCTTTCATTTAAGGTAGGAGAAAAACTAAATGCCTTTGCCCTGGATTCAGCTACAGACCCAAGAACCATCTGGTAAAAAATCAGCCAGCGCATTGTGCAGGCAGTATATTAGTCATGAGACATAGGACTCTGAGAACAATGAAACCTAAATTTAAGGGACAGATGAAGGAAACTTAATTACTTGTTTAAGCTTCTTCGCAGATTTGAGGAATCTTTAACACTTTCAGCAAAAGAATTTAGCACTGGAGGGCACAAAGCACATCCTCAATTGATTTCTTAATTTTCTGCAAGCCTGTTTTCACTTCCAGCATGGAATTATTTGCACTGGTCCATCAGCACAGCTTGTCTCTTCACTGCGTGGCCACAGGGTGCACCATACTGCCCTCAGTACGGGGTGCCATCCAGACTGCAGATCCCCCTTCAAACTGACAACTCCATGAAGAAAACATTTTGCCTGACCCTACAACCTGACTCAAGCTCCTGCTGTACCCACTAGCCCCCACTGAAGGCATCTTTTCCAGCTAACTGCACAAGCCAACCCACCATTTTGGTTAAGCAGGCACATATACACAGTTGCTACCCTAGTAACTGCTTAGAGTTGTGGCAAAAAAGCCACTCCAATTCAGATCCACTCAGAAACTTTTCCTATACTATCGCCATAAACCTTGGGGATTAGGACAGCCTTGACAGGCTGAAAAGTTGGGTGGAGGGATATCTAATGAGGTTCAACAAGGGCAAGTGTAGGGTACTGCACCTGGGGAGGAACAACTTCAAGTACCAGTATAGGTGAGGGCCTGACCTACTAGAGACTAGTTCTGCAGAGAAGGACCTGGGAGTCTTGGTGGGTGACAAGTTGACTACAGCCCAGCAGTGTGTCCTTGCAGCCAGGAGGGCCAATGGTATCCTCGATGTATCAGAAAAAGTGTGGCCAGCAGGCCAAGGCAAGTGATCCTCCCACTCCACTCGGCCCCAGTGAGGCCACATCTGGAGTGCTGTGTCTAGTTCTGGGTTCCTCAGTACAAGAAAGACAAGGAGCTACCAGAGAGGGTCCAGAGGAGGGTCACGAAGATGATGAGTGGTCTGGAGCATCTCTTTTGAGGAGAGATTGCAGGACCTGGGCCTGTTTAGTCTAGAGAAGAGAAGACTGAGAGGGGATCTCATTGACGTATATAAATATCTCAAAGGCGGGTGCTGAGAAGATGGTGCCAGACTCTTTGGTGGTGCCCCATGACAGGATGAGGAGCAGCGACCACGAACTAAAACACAGGATGTTCCACCTCAACACAAAGAAGAAGTTCTTTACATTGAGGGTGGCAGAACACTGTAACAGGCTGCCCAGGGAGGTAAGTTATGGAATCTCCCTCTCTGGAGACATTCAAAAATCACCTGGATGCATTCCTGTGCAACCTGCTCCAAATGACCCTGCCTTGGCACGGAGTTGGACTAGATCTCCAGAGGTCCCTCCCAACCCTAACAATTCTGTGATTCTGTGAAAACAGTAAAGTTCTGGCACTAATGGAATTAAGATTAGCCAATAAGGACCATGGGAAGTGCAGGAAACACAGATGTTCGGTCTCAAATTGCTATTATCTGCTCTCTTCCTCAAGCTTTCAGCTGGAAATCAGGAAGGCTGAGGTTTATTCTCTCCTTATTCTCTTACGGTTTATTCTCTTCCTTCCAAGATAAACAGGCTGTTTTGTGAAAAACTAACTTAAACATGACCTGGTCCCTGTCAGTCTCCCAGGACTTCGACAGGCTTACAGTAAACAGAGTCCCCTGTGCTCATCACTGTTTGGACAGGTGGGAATATAGAGTCCGGCAGAAGAGCCGCTGGAGAAATTCACACCAACTCAGCCAGCCTAGATCCCTCTAATTCTTTTGTTTAGACTCCTCAGGGAAGAAAATTCCTGAATATGATGGCAATGTGCTGGACACTTGATTTATATAAAACAAGATTAAATCAATGTAGCCTACAGAAGAGGTCATCCCGATCCTGAATCTCCCTTTTCTGAAGCCAGTACCTTAATTTGAAATGCCTTCTCTTTTTGAACTGTACTGGTCTTTCTTGCCTCGATAGTGACCTTGGCACCTTCCACAATTACAGGCTTGCAAGAACACAGAATTGGAAAAGATCACCTGGATTATCAACTCTAGTTCTCTAATAACACAGGCAGTCACATTACATAATCTCTTTCACAAACTCTTCTTGCTCTGTTTCCTGAATCTCCAAAGCCTGTATAAAACCAGATGCAAACAGATGCAAGTCGCTTTGTCACACTAACCCCCAGAGGAACGCAATGCAGACATCCCCAACCCCGCTGTGCAGGGAGCAGCTCAAGTGTGGAAGCAGCATAACTATGTTCACAAGGTGCTGCACCAAAGCTAATAAACCTTATCGAGCAGCAGAACTCATTATCTCAGCTGCAGCGCTGGACAACCATAACTATATTACTTCTGGATTCAAGCTGCTATGTATGCATGCCACAGTATGGCACCATAGGGACTTGCAGGCTGGGGAATCAGCCCACAGGCAACTCGCTCGAGGATTTTCACATGAGCTCCATTTTATGATTTTCCAGAGCTTTCCTGCTCCGGAGCAAGAATGCAAAAATCGGTGTTTATAGTAACACAAAGTGTTTGAACATACAGAAATTCATCCACACCTGACCTCTAATATGCATGCAGGAAAACCTTTCTACATCCTCACCGCCACAGCCTCCCAGAGGGCAACCCCATCTTAACCTCTCTTAGTACTGACCATGCCACGGGCGCACCTTTCGCACACAGTAACTGCGTGCTCTCCCTCCCGTCAGAGCTTCAGCTGATGGCTGACGTGTTCATTTGCCATGCCTACCAAACAGGTTCCAGCCAAAGACCTAGAGGCACAGCCAGACTCCCCCAGCAAGAGCTGCCCCAGGCTTGGCACCAGAACAGAGCAGGGAGGCAATTTTCCCTGGACAGCCACTGGCTTTGCTGCTACCAAATGCATGCCTTGAAAACCATGCTGTAATGTCCATACTTTTCACTGGCAGTAGCTCTCTCTCATGAAAATAGACCAAACAAATAATAGAAAGACCTGGCGTGAGGAAGAGTACGTTGCTAAGACCCAAGTTTGGCAGCAGAGTTGGGTTTCCAATCCCTTGGTGGTAAAGCTGATGAGCTCGCAGCCTAGAGGGAAAAATTATTCAAGTGAATGCTGGGAGAGACTTTTAAGTGACAAAAAAGCAAGTAAAAGACAAGTCAGGAAGAAAAAAAAACAAACAAAAAAAAAATTCAAAATGAGCTTGGCAAGCTTACTAGCATTATTCTTGCTGTATAGTAATTAATGGGTCTGCGTAAGATCTTCACTTTCACGGGGCTCTAGAGAAAGGAATCATTTCTAGTTGTAACAAGCAACCAGCCCTCTCACAAACACTCAGCATGTACTCTGTACATGGCTGTGAGAGATGGGGAAATTATCCATACCCACTATAAACTGAGATCAGTGATGAATCCAGCGCTTTCCTACCAGAAGCCTAGCAACGGCATGGACCTCCCATACTTTGGTCTCTCCTGCCTTTGATAGCTTCAGCTGTCTTTGAGCACAGGAGAAGGATGATTGATAAATTGCTTCATAGGGCTGCTGCCCCTTCCTTTCAACCTTTCTTGTAAAAACAGACCTCCAACAAGGCAACATTCATACATGCAACTCTCAGAACACATCATGCTCTTTAGAAAATACTTGGAATGAAATGACTCTAGATTATATCTTATGACTCACAGTACACAAAGATTCATCTGCTCATAAATGAAAAGGAAAAAAAAAAAAAAAAAACCAAAAAAAAAAAAAAAACCACGGGCTTTCTTACCCAGTAAAGGGCTGAACACTTTTCCCACATTCAAACCACTCTGCTCCTGGCTGTCACCAGCAGAACACCTGCCCCCACATTGTCAGTGCTGACCTCCTTCAGAGCCAAGACCCTCTCACCTTCATAGCCCAAATTACCCCATTTCCCATTTTGAGAACTGATGACTAGGAGCCCTCTCGAGCAATGCAGGAGCCCAGACAGTTGCACACAAATGGGCATAAGTGAGAGAAGAGACAAAAGTAGAGTTAGATGGTCCTCCACCAAAAAAATACTGGTCTCCAAAACAGAACTCCTATATGCACCTATACATAAAGCAAAATACCTACCTTGAGTTTCAACACTGAGGATGCACTCAAACGGTTTGCAACATCAGAGACACTATCATACCACCTCTGCCTCAGAAAGATTTTATACAACTGCATCCTACACAATAAAAGTGTTAAGATAAATAGTCTCTCTTGGTATTTAATGGCACAGATAGTCTGCCGCCTTCACTTCCCTCACAATGCCAAGTATTAGGTCATCACAACAGATATTTTAAGTTTCTCATTCTCCAGCTCTCCACAGCCCACAATCTCCTGCAGTCTACAAGGCTCTCAAATATTTAAGAGTATCCTGCAACAAGTTCTACCCGAGGGAATACAGTTCAACAAGCAAGAATGTCAGCCTGAACCAAGGCTACACCACTTCATTCCAGTGACAGCATTATAATCAGGGACTCTGATGTTGCAGGTAGCCTGTATGTCTGGGTTCAACATCCACACTATACCACAGTTGCAGAGAAAGGCGCATTCTCCTTTTTATTTTACTATTTGTCAAACCTGACAGCACTCAATATTGCACAATCTCTTCAAAGAAGATAATTCTGTAATGTGCACCCCTTGGGGGGTAGGGGGGAGAAACATCATGGTTGCTGTGGGAACCTTAATTCTGGATTTCAGGACTTGCATATTTAAAACCTCAAATTTAACATTGAATTAATGTAGCTTCATGCATTGAATTAAGGAATGACTCAGTACAAATCTCCATGCATCTACTGAAGTCCTGACATTCCAAGGACAAGAGGCACAGAACAGAAAAAAAGACAGCACGGGAACAAGGAGACAATGGGAGGTGGAGGGGGGGAAACCTGTGAGCAAGGAAGCAAGAAACTGGCACAGCCGAGGCACAGCAAGCCCCACACCAAACCAGATCTGTCACTTGAGGCTCCTTGTTCTCACTGCTAAAGGTTATGTAGCCTGTCAGATAAAAAGAGCTTAAAGCAGAAACACAAATGGGCATGAAGGAAAAGGTTCCTGAAAGGACCAAGGAGAAGATTCCCCGAAAGTAATAAGGTAACTGTATGGAGAAGGCAAAGATCATATCCAGATAGCAAAAATTCACTAATTTTTTTAATTATCATGGCACAGTGCCCAGATGATGTCTTTAAATCCCCTTCAGCTATTCAAGCATTTAACATTTATTTTCCCCACTTCTCTGAAGTTTAACTGCAATGCAAACACAGCAGCAGCGCTGCCCGAAGTTTATGATGAAGGCACAAGCAGCAACCCACAGATGATTACTGGTCTTCATCTGCCAGCAAACATCCCAAAACTCAATCGTCTTTTTAAAATCCAGGACAGTGCTTCACTTTTCGAGCCAAGACTGGTCTTTGGGCAGGCTAACACCTCTGCTTTATACCAGAGTGCTCAAACACCCCTCAGCAGCAGCAGCAGACAGCAGGGCAGCTCTGCTCTGCTCCCACACTCATCCTCCGCGTTTTAGCAGATTAAGGAACATCTCCATTGTTTACTCCTTATCTAAAATCAGCAGCAGCATGGCTGAATTACTTCTCCTCTTACCCCACCCACCAAACCAAACGCAAATCTTAACTGAGCCACGGGGCCTGCCCATTCTCCCTCATTAAAAACCAGCACCCCAGCTGGGGGTCCCACACACCAGGCTGTGGCAAGGGGAAGAGCAGAGAAGGTGGACGTGCCCGCCAGCAGGGCCTGCTGGACGAAACCAGGCAAGTGTGCATACCCCTGTGCAGAGTCAAGTTACCCTGCAACAAAGATAGTGTGTGTATGTGCAAAGGAGGGAAGTCAAATCCTTCTGCCTGGGTTCCAAGGCTTGCTTTGTTGCTAAAATAAACCAGTGTTTGTTCCTGGGAGTGATGGGGAGCTGGACTCTAAAAGCAGCCAGCAGCAGTGAGAGCCCCCACACTCCGTGTTAGGAACAAGGGTTTGTTTTTTGAGGTTTTTGTTTTTTGGTTTGGTTTTGTTTTTTGGTTTTTTTTAAAGGAAAAAGAAAAACAAAACAAAAACTTGAGACCCAATTATTCTTCACCTCACATATCTAGGTAAGGAAACCCAAGGGCAAACTGCTGATCTCAAGGGTGCCCAGGAGCAGACAAAACTACACACAGATGACTGAGCAGTCTAAGAGAACTGACTGCTCCAGAGGAAATTCCAGTCCTTGCTCAAAGGCTCAAAATAGATATACCTTTATGTAAGTTTTTACTTTGCTTGCTGGATCTATATAACACTTTACACATGTTTTTCCTGACATTATTTTCCATACTCCACCAGAAACTTGAGTAACTGTGCCACTTCTGGAAAAACAACCTTGCATCCAACTTTTATAGAAACTGCTTCTCTCTCCCAAACTGCAACATTATGTATTCCCTTCCTGCTCCTCTCCCAACCTTCAGTGACTACAGATCCCGTTCAGCAGCACTCCTCCACTGCCTGGGATGTCTCTCAGTAACACCAAAATCCCATAAAGCAGAGACACATGGGAACAGTGTTATGCAACCAAAAAAGAATTATATATATATATATACACACACAGAGGTCTCTCAGATGGCAGACAGTGATGAGCATTATACCAAAAATTTTGTCTCCAAGGCATCTGCCCAAAACTTTTCTCTCCAGAGAAACTTATAACCACAGGAAAAACCTGCTCGATACCCAGTTAATAGTACTTGCTCAAAATACTATTTTTTAAAAGGGAAAACTAGCCCACGGTGTGTACAGGCTGCAGAGAGCTAAGCCCAACAGTGAAGGCCACTCACGTTAGTGCAGAGTCCTTCGGCTTTCCATTCCTTATATGTGCAAAGTGTGCAAGCCCTCACACACGCTTCCTACTCACCCAGAGGTACATCATGTTAGCCTGGGTCCTTCAAACCCAGCAGTGAGATGATCCGGCAACACAAGAGGCACTTCAGTAAGATTGTCGAGACCGAGGTTGGTTGAGGGTTGGTTGGTTTGTTTTTGTTTTGTTTTGGTTTTTTTTCTTAAAGAAAAAAAAATATCCGAACGGCTCAGTTTGAGGCTTAGAAAGCGTCTCGCCTCCTCCACCCCCCTCCTCCAGCTCCGGCTGCTCTGCGCTCTTCTCTCGCACTTAATCTCTCTCTGGGAGTTCCCAGCCCCGTGTGTCTGTACTGGCGTGCACAGCACACACTCTGCATTCGCCTCCAGGGAATTTCTCTCTGTCATTCTGCTTCTAAAAACACAATCTCGGCCTCGCAAGATTCTTGCAAGAGGCAGGGATGGGTGGGGTTAGTAATAAATGCAGCCCGGCTCTCACTGCCGGAGAGCGCTTACTTTAGAAAAGGGATCTGTAGCCGTGAATGAGACACGGCAGAGCGTTGTCCCCCAAGGTCACGGAGGGTGAGGACCTGTTCCCCCCCTACCCCCTAATTGCTTCTCCGGGAATCATCCGTAGATGCGGGAGCTGTGCACGGTGCCATAGGCAGGTTCTGCACATTTTCATCTACCCCATTAGTCAACACTCCAAATTCGGTCACAATTCAGTAGCTGTATTTAATCATTAACCACTGACAGGCATCAAGGAGCACAACTACGGGGATCCTGAAGCTAAGCAGAAAATCTGTGTGTGCCAGCCACCCTGGAGCTCCCTCAGGAAAAACAACCACTGTCGGCGTGAGCTGGAGAAAAGAAGCGACACAGATAAAGGGGTTAATCTGCTTTCGCAGGTGGCTCCACATGAGTATTTTGCAGACTTGCATATTGCTAAAGGGAAAGCAGCAGCTGGCTCCGGTTCCTCAGAGTGTATCGGGTTCCCACTTGCCTGGAGGCAGCTTTCCCCCAAGTCTGACTGGGGCAAGTGCCCTCGCAGCCTTGCGCTCCCAGCCTGCTCCAATTTCAGGATTGCAAAGCTCTGCCGGTGGGGCGGCAGCCCCGGGAACGGCGCGCTGAGTAAAAGACACTCGCCCCAGCCACCTCGACAAGCACCAGCAAGCCCTTCCCTGCAGGAGCGAATCTTCGTCCCATCCCCCGTGCCCGATGCCACAGGATGAGTGTCACCTCGCATCTCATTAATCAGTTAAACCGCTCTTCCAAACTAGGAAAACGGGTTTCTCGCCCCCTTCCCTTCCCGCCTCAAAAACGAAGAATTGACTTCCCTCGCTGGGCTCCAAATGCTAAGTTAAATATGGCCTTGTCTCAAACGGGGGAAAAAAAAGAAATTAAAAAAAAAATGTTTTTATTGAGGCACTGGTCTCCTTGGAAATGAGTTTCGAAGAAATATTTTTATCTCAGCAGAAGATATGGAAATGGTGCTATTCCATGTATCACCTCTGCTCCCTTTACTTATATATTACTTAATGCAATCCAGAGGGCTTCAAGCAAAGCAAGCAGCTTGTGGTGTGCCAGGCTTCACACACAAGTGAAGCTCTAGCTACATGGGGTGACAAATGGATGGACCTCCCATCATAGCCAGATCAAACATCCCAGAAGGGCTTTGCACTCCCCAGGCTCCCCTCGCCTTCAGCAAGCCACAGACACACCCCAGGGCAGGCTTGTCCCAGGAACAGGGGTGACCACATGGGAAACCAATGGGCTCTAAGGAAATAAATATGACTGTCACTGCAGTCCCACGTAAAACCCTTGAGAAAAGGCTTATTGTCATGACCAAGATAGAGCAGTCATAGGGATGTGCTAGTTAGACACAGGCAAGATGACGCTCCATTTTCCAGCCAGGAAAATCCAGGTCCTGCTGCTCAAGGGAAGGAGCAGAAGCTCCTCCAGAAAGCTGGGATGTCACAGGGCTGTTCCACTACGGCACTGCTCAGGTCACCCATCTGTTCTCACCTTTTTGCACAATGGGTCAGGTTGAGAGGGTGAAAAGCCATGTTCCTAAAAATCACTTCTTGCACCTAAACCAGCGCACAACAGTCTCCAAAGAGTGAAGCATGTGATCCACGAACCTGTTCTCAAAGGATCTGAGAGGAGAGAAACAGCAGCAATGCTGACATTTGCATCATGGTTAGACACTTCTGTTAACATCTCTGCAGCAGGGTCACACCAACAGCAGCAACTAGTTCAGCCAGCCTGCAGATTCAAACAGACACTTCTGCACCAAATAACCTTGATGGCATTTTCAAGGTTTTCTTATGATCCAGTCATCATCCAAAAATTACCTTAACCATCATTTTAATGAAAGCGGAAATTCCTTGTGTGCAGGGGAGAAAGTGAGAAGACACATGGATCAGGTGAGCAAACCCAATAAATCCTACTTCATATGTTTTACGATAAAAGACTAAAATGATGAGTGCTTAAAACTATGCTGAAGAGTTACTATCAAGTTCCCTAATTAAGAAAAAAATTCACCCCCCTTCTTCCTCAGGCTCTCTCATTCTTTAGGCCACTCTTCCGTGGGGAAAAAAAAAAAAAGTAAAAACTTTCACCATAAGCCTGCTCCTTAATTTTAACAACTAAGACATGTCACAAATCATCCCAGTCAACAACTGAGACCAGTTACAAGCATCATCCTTGCAACTCCACAGCTGTGCAGGTCACATTCAACCTCCAAAACAAAACAAGACCCATGAACCCTCCTTGAATCATCCAAATACTGCCTCAAAATGTATTTGCTACTGTTGCTAAAAGGCCACCACCTCTCCATGGAAGATTCCTGAGAGCAACAGACTTCTGATGATGTAATATCCTTGTCCTGGAGCAGGAGCCCGGTTTGATGAACTGCAAGAGCAGGTTTCTCAACACTCAGTATTCTCAAGCAGTGAGAGGAGTACCTGGCAGGTCAGAAAATGAGGCTGTGGGATGACTGGAGAGGCACCACCGCCCTCCTCCAATGGAGCTGCTGCTGCTGCCCAGAGGTTCAAACCAACACTAAAACATGAAGTACCTGCCCAAGACTATCCACAGCTGCAGACAGTACAGGTGGCAGTGGGATAACCACGTCAGCCTCAGATCAGAAGTAACAACAACACTTACTTGGTTGATACAATTATGGTGGTGGGGAAACAACTAGATGAGTTGTTTCAAGCCTTCTGCAAGCCTTTAGTCAGCTTTTTCAACTGCATTAGCCACTACGCAAAAAGTACTACAGTACATTTTTTTCTGGAAGATTTATCCTAAAAAACCCACAAAATATTCTCTAAGGAGCAAGAGGACAACAATAAGTCAATGCATCTTATTCCAGAAAGACAAAGACAGACATAACTAAGACAGGCTTCTGAAACAGGTAGCTAAGATCCTCTGCAAATGCTTTGTCTTAATCCAAACAACGGTGCTTTACAGGATATGTGTCAGGGAATTTGGAAAGGCTGCTGTGTGTGGAAATACACATGATCTCTTAGGGTTCTTTCATGTCTCAAAAAGGATTAAAAGCAGAAGGAAGAAGATTTTAAAATTAATATATACCAAGCTATGAGAAGAATGTTCAGAGAGCTGCAGCCTAGTGAAACATTGGTCCCTCTTCTCTGATGGGAGGCTGTTGTGTAAATCAAAGTGAAAGGGGAAGAAAGCAGTCTGCAAAGACTTTAATGCTTGTTAGAGAGGTAAGGAAGGTCTTAGCAAGTAACAAAAGGGGAGAGGGATCAAGTAACCACCTATTTAATATTATATATAAATGTATTTGGCAAAATAAGAGGTGCTGGTAAAAAGGAAAAAAAAAAAATCTACCTGTTTCTGTACCAGGATCAAAAGCCTTAATGACATATAATTGCAGCTGTTCAGTGCTATGAACCCAAAAATACTGCTGGCATATAAGTTTCAAATAAGCCAAATGCTTAAAAAATAATCTACAAAAAGTTCTTGCCTATTTAGGAAAGATTCAAGTGGGCAAATGGGGTATGGGTACAGCACAGTTTTAAACTGACATTATCTCTTTCTAGATGATGGAGTCTCAGAGGCATATGGTTTCAAATGCTCATGGATTAACATTCTAGCAGATAAAGCTCAAGACAGGGTACGAGCTGGTGTGCCTGCTACACACTGAAATTACATTAGATAGCACACAGGATGAGTGGCTAGCTGAGCACCTCTTCACAACAGAGGGAAAAACCCATCTGATCAGGAATTTCTAATGCAATGACACTCACAGGAAGCATCAGGGGGCTAATGCCAAAGAACATCCTCCAAATTTCTAAATTACAGAAAACAATTTCTTAGTTCAAGAAGTGTTACACTAGAAATTAGTAAGTCCATATTAGATTCCATCTTGTCAGAAAAGAGCAATCAATCATAAAAATAGAAATGAGTGGTAGCTTAGTTAAAATGATTGTGACAATTGCATCTGGATATATGTAAGGAGAATAGAGACCAAGCCAGTGTATCTACATACACTTGAGTGGGACCAGAGGTACAGTGGTGTACTTTACTAGACAGACAGATTGCCTACTGGGCTTCCCTGTCACATCCCTGCACTTGAACAGTTGTATATGTTCCAGCAAGTGTGTGTGTGAGGGGGGGGCGGGGGTGGAAAAAAAAAGCTGAGAGAAGAAAATAGAAAGGAAATTAGAAAGGGGAGAAATAAAATGTACAAGGGAATCCTAACAACAGGAGGCAAAATCCATAGTCAGAGCTGGAAGATGATAATGAGTTTTTCAAAGCTTCTCAAGAATAGAAACCCCAGCAATTGCGTTGATTTGCTACTATGGGGAAAAGGTAGACACATTCCCAATACTGAAGAAAGAGCCAAAGGATTCAATACGTATTTCTGTTCTATATTTGGAGAAAAGTCAGCTGTTGCAGTCTGTGATAACGAAATGCTTTCCATTCCAGCAGTAACTAAGGAAGATGTTCCAACAGCGACCCAACAAACAGCTCTGTGGTTCTCTTATCTAGCTCGAGCTCACAAACAAAAAGGATGTAACAAGATAACAACTGGGTTTTAACCAAACTACAGCTGGGAACCTATTTAGATGTGGACACTTGGGAAGGCATGCAACCTGCGTTGAACTGCATCACCTGCACTTGCAGCTCTAATAAGCCTTAACTACAGTACTAACATTAAACCAGCTGTAAGGCCAGAAGTACCACTGTGGTGTAATGGCAACCCCAAATGCAGGTGTTTCTTGAAGCCCATTATTATTAAAGCCCTGCTGCTGCTAGCTGAGCTTGGCCAGCCTCTGTCATACTGGAAGACTGCATCAGGAAAGCAGTGCCACAGGGGAAGGCACCAATACCAATTTTCGCAGCATCTGAACTTTCCTAGAGGCATCCATATTGGAACTCTTCCACTAATGAGAGCTAAAATAACAGCTCAGTGCTGAGCAGAGTGAAAAATGAAATGAGGTCTGATAACAGGATGTTTGCAGAACAAAGATGCCAGTGGAAGGCTACTGGTAGGGAAGCACAAATTAACCCGTGCACCTGAACACATCTGGGAGAGCATTCAGATACAAGAATGAAAAACAGTGATCATAAAAATACCTGCTCCTGATGTTTAATAAGGCTTCCTGGCAACCTCACCTGTAAAACAAAACTGGAAAATAGTTTAAAATAGGCTGAACTCTAAAATAAAATTATAATCTTTTATGGTTAATAAGTGCTATTGAATCTACACGTTCATCTTCACCATGCAGTTTTCCACTCCTGAGGAATGGGAGGGAAGGTGCCCTGGGGTTAAAGAGGGAAATCTCATTTCAAACCAAAAGAAAGCAGTGACTCTCACTCACAACCAACAGTCAGACCGAGCTTTCACATTTTATGTAGAAGCTGGATTAAGACTAAGGATGAAGACTTGGATCATTGTCCCACCACTACAAACGCTTCAAGAACCAACTACAAAAGGTCTGACTGGCGATGGGAACTGCAACATGTTCTGCAGCACCCAGAGGGAAGTTTCTCCAACTCAGCAGCTGCTTTCCATGGCTTATCTGACTCCAGCAGAAGGTCCTGGTAGGAGAACAAGGGAATCAGACTCCTGCTAGCTGTGGGTTTGGGCATGCCCTGTGTCTTGCGGATTTTTATTTGGTTTGATTGGTTGATTTTTATTTGGGTTTTGTTTTGGGGGTTTTTTTGAAGAAGATTAGAGATGGGGCTAGAAGCCATCTGGGGAGAAGCACAGAAGGCAGCCCTGAGCACACATGCAGTTCCTATGGAGATAAGAGGATCTTCTTTGAGGTTGGTTTGCTCCTTTGGGTGCCGCTGGAGACTACCCTGGCAGCAGAGTACTGCTCATTTGTGAAGACTCCCTCTCCTCAGGATCCTGGCATTATCTCTGATTATCAGAATTTCTGAGCCACAAGGTAGATTTCCTCTTAACATCCAAAAGGACTCCAGGAAGTCTCTTTCTGCATTATCCTGTTTATGAAAGGAAGCAAGAATAGAAAGTGCATACAATAAATCACCCAGAAAAAATACCACAATCTCTTTCAGATGTTTTGCCAAGCAAATAAGCCAAACATTGGCATATTACAAGAAAAAAAAAAGGCCATTTTGTTATAGAGTAACCCATTTCATTACTGGAAAACTGGATTCCCTATTCTCTCCCCTGCAGGTATGGTTCAGCTACACAGCAAGAGGCTTCGGAAAAGAGACTGCTTGTTTAAAAGCAAACTATCAGGGGCTACTGTATCTTCCACAAAAGCACAAAGGCTGAAACAATATAACACCTTGACATGTAAACAAACCAACAATTTTCAAGGACTGTCCTGCTACTGACTTCACATAGTAATTAAACTGAAGTCCTTAAATAAATTTCAGGAGATCTCAGTTCACTGGGGGGAAGGAAATGGATCCCAAGAAAAGCTTTCTCTAGTTTGGTATTTTCCTCCCCTCACAACTCAAGAGCATTATTCTGGAAGGCACTGCCAATTCTCCAAGTGAAAAAGCTCAGTAATACACTTTTAAACTAAAACCAAGAACATCCCCATCAACAAAACTAAACAGAGAATTCAACGATAGATGTTCAAGAGCATGCAAGTATTTAGATGTAAGGAATTCTTACTGTTCCAGTATACTGATTGGGGCACTCACCTGCAGGAACGGAACGATGATGCAGCCACTCCCAGGACAGAGCAAATATGAGCTCGGACAGCCAAGTGAGAATTGCCATGAATTACACCTGTCAGTCTTGCTGTGGTGGACCAGGAGTGAAGTCTGCAATCCCCAGTACCTTCTGAGGAGAATCTAGCAAGCTGCTGTGTTGCCACCCCCAAGCTTGATTTGCAAGCTGTATCTTCTGCATTCTGTCACACCTGGATCTATTCCGGAGTCCGTAGAGAATTGGCATATAGCAAATTAGGTACTTGTAAGAAGGGATCAGAATAAGCTCTAATCCTAGTATTTAAATATATATTTTTAGTTTAGTTAACTAATAACTGCCTTAATATCTTCACTAGTAATGTCCAGAGAACAAAGTTTTCTCTCCCTTCAATTTTTCCATTAAGTAGCAGGAAGTTATTAAGCAGCATCAAACTCCAACAAAAGCCTGTTTTTAGTGTCATGTCAGGAGTAAAATGTCCAGTTGAACTGATAAAGAGCAGAAAGAGTCTCTGTGCCCTAGACTTATTTGTCAGTGCTAAATAGGGTATCTTTTTGGTTGTGGACTCTGAAGAGGAAGACATAAATTTAAAAAAAAAAAAAAAAAAAGGCAACTCAGCTCCTACATCAACGACTCATCTTTTTATAGTCCACAAGGGAAGCTACACTAAAGGATGAACTGATGGCATACAATTCGAGGTGTGAGATTTCAGGTGGCAAAAGAGAAACTACTTCCAAAGCCTCATCCACAGAACTACAGCATCATTAACACCATACTTTTTGTCTCCATGCTTACCACGTCAAGTGGCTGTACCACATCAGCGATTCATCAGCACAGCAACAACCCAGCAAATTAAGGAAGGATATGAATATGAGAGTATTGTAACAGCAGAGAAAGAGGAAGAACAGGGCATAACTCTCTTCCCTGGACCACACAGGGATTTATACATATGCTGAAGCTTTGGCTTAGGCCTGCTCATGATAAAGGGGAATTCAGATGGAGAGTAATGCCATCCTGCAGAAAGGGACTCCTCCTGGCTTGTTTGTGCAAAGGAAGGTTAACAACGTTAGCGAGTTATTCAGGAAGTAATGGATAGCCTCTTGCCCTGAGCAAATTCCTTTTCAATAACAGTAGTAATTTCCTAGGCAATACAAGTGTATCAAGGTATAATGGCTACTATATTTATCTACAGAGGCCCTGTACTGCTGGGATCTAATTTACTATGGCATAGAAAGCAGTTTACAAATCGTGGGATAGTAAAGTTGCTGGAGACAGGAATAAAATTCTATCCTGTATCACTTGGTTTGAAGGCTGGGTTTTAACATCCCTTTTTAAGAGCGTAAAATGCACTCTCTCCAACTCAGAAACTGACTCGAAGACTAATAAGCCCCAGAAGTAAACTGCAAATACACCTATGAGAGGGAAGAAATCAGCTTAGCAAATACTACATTCTGCACATTTTTTTTAATCCTTATTGTCACAGCTGCTTTATTTCTTTTTTTATTCAAATAATGTTCTTTCACTTGACCCTCTGAGAACAAAAATAATCCATGACATTACCTAGCAGCCTTATGTAGCTAATGAAGACAAAATACCCGAATGCCTGAAATACAGCTTCAGTATGGGGAACGGCACAAGTATATAATCAGCAAGGAAGAAAGAAATGACTGCGGCTAATGAAGAGGTAACACCAATAAGCACTGAACGACATCTCCTGAGAAACAACAAAACTAAATTGCTGAAACACTTTGGTGGAACACAGCATCAACCTGTGATAAGTACAGGTGGGTGGAAAGAGACCAAACACACGTCTCAGGGACTGCAGATACTTCCATTATGTAACAGGAGTAAGAAAACCCAGGCAAAGTCGCCATTAACAGAACTAAAAGCAAAATATTTCAACAGGCGTATTGGCAGTTGTCAAACCACATAAAGGAAAGGCAGACTGTTCAAATGTAAAATGCATTAATAAAGCAGAAGAAATATAAATAGATACAAAACAGAGGAAGTTTTCTAGATGACAGAAATGCTACTGGAAAATTTTACTTATAGAATACAATATTCCCGACTTCAATTCACAATGATCAGCAAAGGTCAGTTGTCAGAAAAGCAATTCTGCTTCTGATCTCATTCAGAGGAAAGCAGTCCTTAACCATACCTGCTCCACCACCATCCAGGCTGGATTACTCTCATGGCTGCAGCAAACAGCTCACTCCATCTGACTGGTCCCTTGGGGAATTATGAGTGTAAGACAATTTAGAAAAGTGTGTGTATGTAAAGCCCAACTGTACTACTGGTCTCCTGCTTTATAAGCAAAATAGAATCCATTCTTCCAAGTCTTTTTAGTTCAATATGAGACTTTCATGAAGGCATAAGCAGAGATTCCTACCTGTACCTTTCAACAGGGCATTTTACCATTCTGTAGATCTCACATGCAGCAAGTTTTGGAAACGCCCAGAGTTTGCAGCGCGGGATGTTCCATCAAATTGGCACTTGTGTTGACTGATGTACTTCAGTCATCAGGAAGATTTTGGCTCTCACTGAAGCACAGATCCCTTTCTAAGACAGACAAACTGAATGAGGAGCAACTCACACTCCATTTAGATGAGATGAATGGTTTGAAATAACTATGGCCAGTCAACACATGCATTTATTGTGTCCTAGGTCCCATGCAATACATTCTCATCTTAATCCAAATTTGAGTTCTAAAGTGTAGCCCTACTATCTGACAGCTATCGTAACTGCTAGAGAAGCTACTCACTTGGATAACAACACAACAATAATATATTAAATTCCTCCCTGTTCCCAAATTTCCAGAAAGCAACAGTGACCAGAACAATCTTTTTTCATCCTTGTGTGACCTGAAGAATGCATGTTTCCTTTCAGATAAAGGCCTTGCTATGGCTAGCTAATGCTAATGTTACTACAAACTGAATTAGAGACACCCAAAAACCTCAAAATACATACACAGATAGTCAGTTGTATCCAAATTTTAAATCTGAAAGAAAATCCAATGCTCCAAATTGTGCCTAATGTAGTTAAGTTTGCCCTTTAGGTAGCAGAGACCAGTAAGAACATATTACACAGTGATTAGATTAATTCTCGAGTGAAATTCAGATGGCTGGCTCTATCTGTCTATTGTGTCAGTATATTTCAAATTATTTCAGAGATGCTCATTTTTCCTATACTCTGCTCCACAGCAGTAGCTGCTCAAGAAAAACAGCAGTTCTCTGTCTGGGGCGAAGTTGGCAGCAACTGGGGACAACACTGCTGTCAGAGTTCAGCTCCCAGTTCTGAAATGCCATTCTACTGGAAATACCAAAGAGCCTAAATCTAGCTACATATACCATGGGATGTAAAATATCTCTATCTCAGCTTTCAACAGAAAGATCTGGAGTCTCATGACATTTACTCCTTTGGCCCCTGTCAGTCTTTCTGCAGACCCTGAAAAGGATCGGAGCTAGCTGCCATAAATGGTTCGAAAACAAGATGTTCCCCAAGCACTTGGAAATGAACAGCGCTGTTTTAGCTTAGGGAGACCATGGGCAGGAGCCAGAGTGACAGGTGCCCCAGAAATAGAGATGACGATCAAACTGTTGCCAATGTTAGTCACTGCTGTCCTCCTGACCTGTAAGAAAGGATGGCCCGTGCTTTCCAGGTGTACCAGGAACAATGGACCAGGAAAGGCAAAGGTGTATTTGCTGACAGTACTTGAAGTCTCTCCTCAACAAAATCCAGCTGCAAAGGAATATTAATGGGTCTCATTAGGTACAATCCTACCGCTAAACCTTTATTAGGCATGGCAGCAAGTCAGCTTGGTGTTGCTGTGACATCAGAGTGCAGCTCATCAAAATCCACAGGCACCAAAAGAGTTAAAAACGCACAGACTGCTGCTAAAACTGCCACGAGCTACAAACCTGCTACAAACCTTCTCCTTTGTGGGTGGCAGCAGCAACTAAATCCACTCCCCAACAATTGGCTGGCCTTTGGAAACGGAGGCGGGAAGAAAGAAGTCATAGGGGACTGCCCCCCTAAGTAAATAGCAGCACAGCATCTGCTCAGGTTTTCAGTTAAAATCAGTGAGACAGTGCTCATCATTTTAGCAGCAGCCTCTGGAGACAGCAGCCTCTGACCTTTATCAGGAAGAGAACCCTCATCCTCTAATCACAGACTTCCTGGAAAACGCAATCTAGCTGGCAATTAATATAGAACAGAGGAGGGGGAAAAAGCCTCATAATATCAAATTACCACTGCAAAATTTTTTCAATACAACCTCCATTAAAAGGCCGAAGATTTCAAATGTGTTCTCATAACCTGTCTTGTTCCCATAAGCATTATTTAACAGTATTTATTAAAAAAATTTTCTCACCTCTCCCACCACCAAAAAATTCTGCCCCTCCCAAGTCTTATTTTGCAGATGTTGCCTGCAGCAGCACAGCATCTTACTGTGAAAGATTCAACACAGGTGTGCACAGTGTGACCTGGGCAGAATTACATGTGCCATTTCCACTGGGAAATCTAAGAGACTTATTAAGCCAGGACAGTGCCGATTAATCTACTAATGGAATGAATCAAAAGTGTGTTCCTGGCCCTTTCCCTTTCACATCCCAAAGCCTCAGGGGAGCTGAAACCATCTGCTCTGAGCAACATTATGCTACTGCTGGAAATACCTCTCCCTTAATACTGAGACGAATGAAACCATCTTCCATCCAGCAGCTATTCTCCGGAGCATCTGCGTAGCTTGCTGAGGTAGTCAGCTCGCATGCAGCATCCTTCCCCAGCCAGAGCAGGGCTGCTCACTCACCATGCAGGAGAAGTCAGCAGAACAGAAAGCGATGCCACTCATTTACTCGGGGTCCTGCTGAAGCGGCTGGCACGAGCGGGGCGGCGCAGCAGTTGCTGCACTCGGGGTAAGGCACACGGGCTGCCCTCCCACAGCAGATCCCAGCAGCACGCTCCCTGCCCAGACTGAGGAGATGCTCCTCCTGCATCCTCCCAGTCCTTTCTTCTTGCAAAGGGAGTTGCAGGTAGGGTAGCAAGGAGGGGATTGGTTTATGTTAATTTAAAAACAATAATAATAATCTCTTCTCTAAACACATTCATAATGGAGATCTGGCCAAAGAGCTTGAAGGGAAATCAAGACATCAAACCACTCCAAGGTTCATACATGATACATATTATTACTGTGAGACAGAGGGAAGGACTGACTCAGAGATGCTGAATACCCCGCACCCTTTGAGTAATAAGCAAGCTCAGGAAGAAACAGAGCTGAGGCAGCTGTCACAAAGAAAGGAACTCTGGCACTTTTAGGAGCAGAGGAGCCTCCTATCTCACAATTNAAGAGAACAGCAGCTATATGGCTGTGGAATAATGCAGATGGTAACAACTGGCTTTTGACTGTCACAAAATAACACAAACACGGGACAGGGGAGACAAGAGGTCCTCCATGCTCAGAGGCAGCACAGAGCATGTTTAGACAAACATCCATCAGGAATTGCCTAACTTGTTATTACAGACTCCTAGAAACTGCAGCTCTGGTCCCCTAAATTACTGTTCCACTACTTCGCTAGATTGAATCAGAAAATTGCTTACCCCATAATATCCAATTTAAGCCTTCCTTGATACAAATTAAGTTGTCTTTAATGGATATAGTAAATAATCAACCCCCATGCTCCATTCTTTCTATTTTCTATTTTAAAAGAAGGAACAAGCTTGGTATTTTCCTCCTGTGTCAGGCTCTCTGAGCCTCCTTTTTTAGTTTTGCGCCCTGGACTATTTTCCAATTTTGCCTGTATATTTCCTGAAGTGTCTAAAAGTAGGTACAGTGCTCCACTTGCTATACTAAACTGTAAACAATAACTACCTTCTGCAGTTACTTGACACCCCTGGAAACGCATTCAAGGTTTTCAAGATCACAAAAACAGCACCACATACTCAGTCTGTTATTTCCTATTACCCCAGATCTTTCCTTAGATATTACTTCTTCGTCAGTTAAGTCTCCATTTTATATTGCATATACAGTTCCTTTTGTTAATACAGCTCGGTTTTGCTTAATTTCACATTGTTGGATTTCAGGCCATTTCTGCAATTTACTGTGATCTTTCTGACATCTAACCCTACCTTCCAAAGGCTACCAGCCCCTGCACATACATATATTCAGTCCCTGTTTTATTACCCTCATGTTTGTTAAGCAGTACGGAACAGCAGAGCAGCAGCCAGGCCAGACCATGTTAAGACTCCAGATCACACACAGAAAAGCGTGATATAATTGCTCCACATACAGTTTTCCAATGAGGCACTCAACCCCTTCTTAATTTCACCTTTCATTTGCCTAGTTTATATAAAGGTCATGTGGGACTAGATCCAAAGCCCATAGCTTTCTCCATCTGCCAGGCCTGCTGCCATGTCAAAGGGAAAAACTAAACTGATCTGACATGATTGGCCCTTAAAAATTAGCAATGTATGTCTGTTGTTGCCTTGATTTCCCTTATTAAAGGATCTGACCACAGGCATCTGATCTTTCTCAGCATCTTTCCAGGTTCTGTATCTACACTGACCAGTTAAATTTCTTAGCATCTCTAGCCTCCTTTAAAAAAAATTAGGATGGGAGAATAGTATTTCTTCACAGACACACAATGACATACACATGCACTCCATTCACTTGAAAGCTGTGAGATTTCATGGTGTGCAGAATACACACTGAAGAAAACCCACCACTCCAGCATGGCCTCTGTGGACCCAATGGAGGAGACCATCCTGCTATGCCCTCTGAGCAGCAGCAGCAGTGCTGTGCAGCACACGTGCCTCTGGATCAAAGAAGCTCAGGCCAGAAAAGCCTAGAGATTCCCTGCGCAGGCTCCCCTCTAAAAGCAGCTCGATTACGAGTGCTCCTGCTCAAACATCCCTTCTTTGTGGCCCCTCTGCTCACCACGAGACGTTCTGGAATAGAGCAAAGACTTGCATAAAGGAAGTGACTCTTGAAAGTAGAGGGGCTGTCTCTGCCCTCCCTGGATGCTTCCCGTGCTGGGTGCAGGCAGTGCCCCATCCCTCCAAACAAAACTTCCCTTGTCCAGAACAGAACACCCGAGGGGTCCCCCCCAAACGCCCGCGGGGGGGAGGCAAGAGGCCGGAGCCCCCTTCCCCTGGCTGGGTGCTGCTGCCCTGCAGCCGGGGCAGCCCTGTCTGCGGCGGGGAGCGCTGGCCGTGCTCCGGCTGCCCTCTCCCGGCCGCGCAGCGCCAGCGCCGCCCCCGCGGGGCGCCCCCGCTCCCGCACCCGCCCAGCTCCCGCACCCGCACAGCCCGGGGACCGACAGCACGGGCTGACCCTCGGCAACGCGCCGGGGCACTGGCGGGTACCTAGGAATAACGGCTGCATTTATTAGTTTATTATTCAGGGGGGAAAAATTACAAAATTCACATAAGCTACTTAAATTTTCTGTGATTTCGTTTGTTTTGTTTTTATGGGGTTTTCCTCCACTTAAGACGAAAACTCTCACCCATGCAGTGACTGCGCAAGCTGAGGACCCCAAGCCCCCCTCACCTAGAACTCTAAAACCACTTCGGTTTCAAGTTAAAGAGATGCACTGAAGAACTTTCTCCCCCTAAAAGATACCTCAAGCAGGGACTTGTCACAGGATGCTGCGGATGCCAAAGATTTAGACAGGCTCAGAAACCATTTAGACAAATTCAATAAAGAAAAAAAAAATCTATCACAGGTGACTTAAAAAAGAATAAAAATCTATGGCCAGGAAATCCCAAAGCCACAGGATTGCTTAAAGAGCACAGAGGAGGGGAAGTATCACGAATCTTGGCGCTGCTCCCTCTGCTTTAAGTACTAGCTATTAGACACTGTCAAAGCAAGAACACTGGAAGGCAGAGACCTTCTGTCTGACCCAGAATAGCTGCTTTCATACCCTCAACAGGATATCATATCCATCAACAGGCTGCACCATTTGGTTTTGGTCCTCCAACTGATCTTTTTGCAGGCTACGTCTACCACACGCCACACTCTAAGCATAATCATTCGGCAGGGAAAATCTGAACAAGATGCTGTCCCTCTTGCCAACAAAACTGAAGGTCTTGGGAGTCCCCAAGACTCCTGCAGACATCGGGTAACACTCCAATGGTCAAAAAGTACATCACAGGAGAAAACCCTGGTCCTCTCAAAGGACGACTCTCATCTCCTCTCTTTAACCCCAAGCAGAGATGAGAAATTGCTTGAATCAGAGGACTAAGACATGAAAGGAATTCGTATTACATCATCCAGCCCATTTCCTGCCAACGCCTTGCAACCCCAGAGCTTTGGCCGGACTATTCATCAGCAAGGTATTTGTTACTTCCCTTGAGAAGCTGTTTATAGGACTTAAGGAGCATAGTGTCAGGAAGTCTTCCCATGTATCTGAATTAGATGCACTCCTTAACTACTCCTCATACAACTTTTCTCCACGTGGTTACTTATTCTCTCTTGTTATTGATTAAGAGAAAGGCATGCATGGAGCTTGTTGGATTGTTTATGGAAGGTAATCAGGGTTCTGTAAGGAAAGGATTCCCCGCCTTGTATTCAGAGAGGCTAGAAAGACAGCAGACACAAGGGAAAAGGGGAATAAATACACACAGCCAGAGTGATCTGTTTGCAAGAGTTGTGTCAGACACAAACAGACATCATGTTTCCTGTATTATTTAAGGATTTTGATGCTAGGAAATCAGCTAAACAAAGGAAAGAGATTTGGAGGAATGTGGTCAGTATAATCGGAGAGACTTGGTTCAGAGGGAAATTTCAGAAAGCAGTTTTATAACAAGTTATTTAGTGGTGTATGCTTTACAATTTTTTCTAATCCCACTTCTTGTGTCTTTCCTGCAGCTTCTTCAGGATATAGTCCGGGCATGAGAAAACAAGGAACCACTTCTTCATGCTTTAAGTGATCAACCAAGTGCCTGACAAAGACAGTTCTGGATTTAGGGGAGACTTATCACTAGATCAGTCTCAGTGGGTCTTACCTGTCCTCTTCCAATCCATCCTTAATTGTTTCAACTTCAGTCTGTAACTAACTCCTCCTTCAATTTTTGGCTAAACATTCTGTACTCTACTTTCGTTCTCAGATATCACAATTTGCATAGCTGTAACTTAACTCTCTCCACTCTATTAGCACTTTTCTACCTTTGAATATGCTGAGTTTTCAGTTGTGTGCGATACAATCCGCTAAAGGACTTCTCAAGCTCCTCCCCTCCTGCAGTGTTAAATGGCCTTCCATAAGCACATCTGAACTGTCCCACATTGTTCACAACTTAGTGAAGCTGTAACCTCCCCAATGGTTATCCCTCTACACACCCCTGAACCCCTCCCTCCACATGCAGCTGCCTCACAGATGCTTCCCATCTCCTGATATGTTGGGCATTTTTGCCCAGACCACATTCTTTGAAAGGAAGCTCATTATTTTCTATGGCACAATGTAGTTAGCTCAGTAGACTAGCCCTTCAGTCCTGTCTAGTACAGAGTGGAAGCATTACACTGCTTGCCTGAAGAGAGGTTGTAGGAGCCAGAACACAACAGATTTGGCAGCCTTACTCTAATTCATTTCATTTTAAACATAAGGAAGATGTTTAGAGCAGTTTCCCCGCATTGGAATGGTTCTATCACAAATTTTGGGTTGACTGCTTTCAAGCAAAGAGGCTTGAAAATCACCAGGAACACCAAGACTGGTCTTCTCCACTTTATATGGAAGACCTCAGATGCTTCCTGATCTTTGTCCTGGCTACTCAGTAGAGGAGTAAGTTGTTAAAATTTTATTTAAGCCTATCTAGAACCATACTATGCCCCTCAGTTTAAGAATTTGTATTAAATAGGCTCCTCAAACCAAGAGTGAATTAACAGATAAACCAAAAACACAGAAATCACCCTCCTTTATAGGTCCTGAATACCATCTCAAGGGCTAACAAGCCAGTTAACATACACACTAGAGGTTTCATTTTCATGATCAGTTACAGGCAGGAAAACAAAAACCAAAACACTTTTCAGGAACACTACTTAAACTCCTGAAACAGGGAGTCTTTGTTCCAAAACAGACGAAGTAGGGTACTGGAGGGACCATGGCTGGTGCTTTAATGGTACAAGTGAAAACAAACAAGTGACCAAACCATTTTCCTCCAGGTCCCTCTTGGAGGGATCATGTCTTGCTTCATGATAAGAGCATCTCAGTCTGTTGATACTAAACCAAGAGAATTTTTTGTGGATGTCCTATTCATGCTGAACCACTCCGCTGCTAATCATGTTGTGGCAATACCCCAGTTCGCACCTCATCCACAGGACAGAGAAGAACAGGACAGGTGATGGGGTCTCAAACCACACAGATGAGCAAGGAGAGAGGTTTCCCTCTCCAAACTCTGTGCTGAGATCCCTGCTGCTTGCTGCAGAGAGACCACCAATGGGAGCAGCAGTGCCTCGGTGCATCCAGCTCCAACAGGAAGCCTGGTGACCTGCTGGCCTGCTTCCCTATGGGAGCTCACACACTCCCTTCACATCTCAGGATGAAGGGCTTCCTTGCTGAACTCCCCACATCAGAAGGGACTGGGCAAAGAAAACAAACAGGGGGGAAAAAGCAACAGGGGAGCTTTCCTGTTCTCACAGACTGCCACCACTGCTGTTCAGTTCCCCCAGACCAGCTTACAGCCCCAGGGAAGGGAGCACAGAAATCCGCCTGCAACGTACAATGCCCAAACAGATATTCCAAAGCAGCAAGTGAGTAAAGACCCAGGGGAACAGCTTGACAATTGGAGAGGATTTAACAGCATTTCACCTTAAGCTTGAACTCAAACCGAGGGGATACTGATAAAGCTGTTCCTAGCAGTTGCCATGGGCACCCACACTACCTTGGGCTGCAGTCTCATCTACATACACGAGAACAACAGGTCAGACTTTGTGAGTGCTCAGATGGAAAACCAGCCACTGAAATTAAGTTGTTGAAGGAAGTGTCACTTGTGATAGGTAACGATGTTTCCACCACATTAGCACCAATCCAATGGCCCGGTTTGATTTAAGAATTGTACTCAGAAGTACAAGCTTTTAAAAGAGGCTTCAAACCAATATCCTAACTGGCTGTGATAGCTGAGGATCACTTTCCATAACAGAAGAGGTATAATAGCTCTAACATCCTGACCCAGTTCTGATGCATGCAATTACCTCCTGCTTCCATAAACTCTCTCTCCTCCTCTCTTCCCTTCAGTGGAAGCTAAACAAGGTGTTCTTGCTCATTTTGCTTCCTGTTGGGAAACAAAATTATTCTGTGCAGCTGCCAAATTCTGCCACATAAGTGCCAGTATTCATCACTCTAACAAATCTCAGATATCATGTCTAATACATTTGGACATGAAAAGCACTAGAGCAATACGACACAGGCCTTGGCTATATACAAAATGAGCTGGCACAGTCAGCATGGAATAGCTTTCTGGAAGCAGAATATGTATACTTGATGACTCTGTCTGTATGTAAAAGTTATATCGGTACAGCCGTACCAGTCATTTTCCATGTTGAGACCAACTCACAGAACCTCAGAGCTGTTTGTCACAGCTTGGGAAATGAAGCAGGAAGTCTTGGTTCACTGCATTTTAGGCAGGTGCTCGCATTACAAAGAAAAGAAATACCACTTCGTTGGCAGACCCAACAGAGAGATGAAGATCTGAACAGTCCCCAGAAAATAAGCTCTCCTCACCAAAAGACTTGGTTCTCATCTCAGGTAGTAATGTTACACTAACACTTCCCTTATTTTCCCTTTACAGAGGGCTTTGTCCCCACCATCAGTCTAGCTCTGGGGAAAAGGAAGGGCATCCTGCCATTTCTGAAATTGCATTAGACATCTGCAGAGCACACCTTGAACCCTCGAGAACAGTCCCAGAGAGCTCCCCAGATCCTTATGTGGCTGCAACATAGATCCAGCAGTGCAACACTTCAGCAACAGAAAGCCTCTTTTTAGGCAAACTTAGACAGTAATGATTTAGCACACATGGTCCCCAGGCTCTATGACCACAAAAAGTCCACTAAGTCAGCACTTTGGCAGAGCAGGTGAGGAATGAGGGGGCTGTACAACAACCCAGAGCTTTGGGTTTATCATAAAGCAATCACACAACACCAGAATTATGAGAGAAACGGCCTCAATATGAATCTTATTTGCCTCAGTGCTGATGTCCATTCATGATGGCGACAGAATGCTTAAATACTTAGGAAAAGACACAAAATAAACTCTGTACTGGAGACCAGAGCATTCCCAAATGGCCAAAGCAAGGACTCAAACCAGTCATGCATTTCCACTGGCAGGGGAAGATCTCCAATAACCTGGAACATCTGGGTATGATTTAACCACTAGAGGGTGTAAAAACAGCATAGTGAAAAGGTCTGCAGACAGCAATTAACGGCATTCAGAGCCTGAAGGAACGAAAAGGACATTCAAACAAGTGAAGTAAGATGCTACATAAAGTGAAAGAAAGAAAGGGCAAGTTATACCCACAGAATTTCTGGCAGGCCTACTGTGGTTACAGGATGAAAAGCCCTAAAAACAAGCTCTGCTTTGCTACTTAAGAAAACATTGTGGAGAAAAGCACAGTACAAGTATTTACAATGAAGAACTGCAAATACACTGACTTATGCTCACCAGCTCAAATCCAGCTCCTAATTTGAGGAAATCCAATACCATTGCTCCTGCATCTCATAATTACTTTGTTACAGGGTGAGGATCCCTGCATGTATTCCTACACCACTTCCTCCTTTTCCAGTACAAAAAGGCAGGTGATGGATCAGTCACTGCTGACTCTCCCACACCAGCCCCAGTCTGTGGCAACAGAAAGCTTCTTATTCTGCTGCTATCAAGTTAGAGGCTCCCAATCAGATTAGCTAAAAGCCTTGAAACCTCATTAGTGAGAACCAGATCTGAATTTAAGCTGCTTCAGGGACACAAGCAAGACAGAAGGACAAACACTTAGCATAGATCAAACCCTTAGCACAGATCAAACCCTTGTCAAGAGTAGGAGGAAAAAAACAAAACAAATCAAAACGAACAAAAACTGCAAAAAAAAAAAAAAATTTGCAAGTATTTGCTGAACGAAAACACACAAGTTAAACTGAAACTGCCTGTCCTCCAAGAAAATTTCATAAAGCTACCTGCTCCTCTGAAATACATATACACACTTGCTAACATTCATTATTCCCAGTGCTCACTCATACAGAGCCCTCCGGGGCTGCAATTCTCATTTCACAGCCTGGCTGTTGTACAGCTTCCCCTGCCCATCTCTGCTGATCTGGTGACCTGCCAATAACAGCAGTTCTGGACTTTCAAATCAGAAGGGTTCTTGCGGGATGACAAAGAAGAAACCTGTGAAGTGGGACATACTGGTAGGAACCAAAACAAAACAACCCTAAACAGGTAAGCAAAATAAAGTACAAAATAGGGTGCAGAGGGTACCGCCAGAATGGGAAAGCCAAAAGTAGATACAAACCGAGACTGGCTCTGCCTCTCAATCTAGCTTACCTTACTTAGCCTGAACAGAGTAGGAACACAAGTCTTGCAACATCCCCATGTGTAGCATTTACTTGTGCTAGTTAGTAGTTTTAATATATTCCAGCAGACATTCTGAATAATTTCCTCCTATATGGGAACTCATACACACATACCAAGCACCAAAGACTGCAGCCCTTCAGTTGCTGAGGCTGCACTATGCTGCATTTCCTTCATAAAAATATCTCCCATTAAGCTGTTGTTACATATACCCAGACCTCATCAAGAGATGATGAAAATCACTTTCTTTATATAGCAGTACCTGAGAGTATTAAAGAATTTGATTTTGGTTTTGTTATTTGCTCATTACTGAAATGTGCTGCATTATTGATTTTCCGTGCATATTAATTTCCTGCTACACTGGTTCATACCCTGCTTTGCAGCAGCACTGCAGAACACTGAAAAGAACTTCATTCCAAGAAGGGAGATTTAATGTGTGACAGTTGTATCTCACAACCATTAAATTTCATTTGTTCCAAAGCATCTCCTCCTTCCGTCGCGCAAATTCATCAACTGGAATTTCTCTGTCTTGTGTCAGGAGCCAAGAGAATGCTTACAGATGCAGTGCACTGAACAGTGTCATTTTTACTGCTGTAGACAGAGAACATCCTGAATAAGAGCAGGGGGCAGGGGCCCTGCAGGACTTGAAAGGAAGGCAAGACAAGTTTACAGATACTAGAAACAACCCAATGGGACATGTCATTCCCTACTCCACCAGCAAAGCAGACTCTTACAAAAACTCAGTGTTGTTTTGCTTCCCAGATGCCAGAATTACAGAAATAAGTATAAAACAGGGCCAAGCATGCACTGGCACTGAACATCTACATTCATTAACACTGAAGAGATAAAAGGGGGAGCTTAGGACAGGGATTCTAAGTTATGATGTTTTTAAGGATAAAGAATTTCCTGAACTGTTGGTAATGTGGATGATATTTAACCCCTTACCAGGCACCTTGACACATACTGCTGGAGGCCATAAGAACCCATTCAATTTACCACGTGTGTCTCCACAAACATTCCACAATAGAACAAAACTATTTCCACTCCATAACATGACAGCCAGGAAGCTGTTGGACAAAACATCCGTAAGTGTATAGAGACATGTGTACACACGTGTTTACTGCAATCAGACACTTACTTGATTGTCTCTTGCTGGATATCCATGATAACCTGAAGTCAGAGGCTCGTTCTGCAAGACAAAAAAACAAAGAGTGAATGTAGGGATTATAAGGAATAGAAAACAAGAAAATATATGTCTGTCTTAACTCTGCCAAAGACAAGAACCTACATGAAATGAACTAAAGTATTCTGCCAACTTTCTTTTTTCCATGTAAGCCAAATTTATTTTCAACTGCTTAGCCAAATTGTGCAGAAGAAAAAAAAATATCAAAGCCATAAAACAAGCATTAAAATCCTACTTTACCCTCTGTAATATTAGGTATGTATAATTTTCGTCATTTTCCAAAGAATTTTTAGATGCAAATGCATTTACCCTCATAAAAACTGAACAAAACTGAACATAAAATTACAGAAGCTGTTGCCCACCTCGCCCAGTCTTGAAAAAATGTTTCCCTGAACTTTAGCCATAGAAGTGTCCTTTTTTTCCTTTTCAAAACTATACTAATACTTTAACATGAACTCAGAAAGCAATTGGTGTACCTTCAAACACCCTGGTAAGCCTGTGCAATACCTCAACACTCCCAACAGGAAATCAATCCTCTAGGTTTTATTTCTCCAGCCCAGAAGGGACTCTGAGCCTTCTCGTTTTGTGATATTGGCAGCTCCATCACCCTGCTCTGCAAGAAATATATGAACCTCCAACCTTTGGAATTTCTCTGCAAAATTCCCAGACTAGTTGCTCACTAACACTTCCAGTGGGGACTTAGCATACTTCACGATACTTCCTAAATGTTTATTTCTGTTTCTTAATTTATTTTCAGTTACTCTCCCTCCAGCACATCCTATTTGGAACGGGGAAAGGGCACTCACACGTTTCTCTCCGGGTGGAGGATAAACTAAACTAAACAAAGCCCGTATAAATTCCCCTGGTACCCTTGTAAATTCACAAGCAACTCCCAGCAGAATTCTGTGAGGAGGAGGAAAGGAAACAGCCACCTCCACAATCACTTTTTAAGTCTATTCCTAACTCCTATTGGGACCTGTGAGGAGGAACTCCTAAGTCAGCCCTGCACATTCTCCAGCAGCTCCTGGAGAAGGGAAGAGGGGGAGAGAGAGGCCCAAGGGGAAAACCCTGACAAAACACAGCAAAGCAATCTCAAATTGTCAAAAGCAAATACAGTCTGGGCATGAAGCTGACTAAGATGTACAATCACTGCCAGGAAGACTGTTTTTTGAGATGTTTTGGGTCTTGTGCTGGGACATTTGAGTGAAACAGACCAGCTCCTACCAGAGAGAGGTCTACTGCCCTACACTGGCTATGCAGCTGCTGGCACAACTTCACAGTTTACACTAACACTTGAACACAACTTCTCCTGAAAAGCAAGGTGCTAATATTTCAATGCAGGAACTAGCAATGCTATTTTAAGTTTGTATCCGTCCTCCCTCTCTTCCTCTTTACCTCAAGCCTGCCCAGGGGATTCTCCATGGACACTTGCCAGGAAACATCCAGCCTCTCCTCATGCTCTCCTGCTAAAGCTACAGTAGCATGCACAGTATGAGAGCTTCAAGGACAACAAAACTTCTGGCAGCCAGTTTTTGGGGATTAGCAGTAATTAATTAGGCTGACCACCCTGCAAGTGCATTCTTCTCAAATACCAATAGCCAGTAAGCAGGTTAAGCACAAAACTCCACAAATAATTCAGAAACAGAAGGAATGACACAGACACTGGAAAAAGCAAGTGGTGACTGTCAGCTATATCACCACTCAAAGCTTGTGTTTTAACTGTGAACTTAAAGAACAACCAACACCACAATGAAAACACATGGTTAGTCCTTTTCCCCCCCAATGTAAGTGCACCTTGGAAGCCCTGTGACTGTTTCTTTCTCCTGAAAGACGATCCAAGGAAAGCTTTTAACAGTATTTGTACACACACCTGTGGGGTCATTCTCTCAGACATACTCCTGTGTCAGTCTCTCAACACCCCGGAAACCAGAAAGATTTCCACACAGAGAATGATGAATTAATGGACAAGTTGCCCTTATGGATACTAAAGACATGGGCAGTGAATGCAAGTCGAAAGTTATAATGAAAAAAGAGAAAGAAGACATCAGTGTTTTGAGAACGATGTTCTTCACACTGAGGACTAATAAAAGGGACTGTCACCACAAGGCTGTGGCAGAAAAGAGACAGAACTGAACTTCACGGGATTTCCCGAAGTCAAAGAATCTGGGCGCAAAGAAACCACATCTATAAACAGAAGAGTTTCATAAGCAGAAGCAAATCACAGGAGTGTGAAAAGGAAAAGAAAGACGATTAAAGAGATCTGAGGGCACTCTACATCAGAAGGAAATGAGAAAAATTGTTGGAGGGGGGAAAAAACCCACATCCGCCATCTCCGCTTTGCTTTTTTGAAAACAAACCCCACAAATCACAGACTAAAAATGTCTGAGGGATATGCTTGCATCAGAAGGTAAAAGAAGAGGTGAAAAAGGGTTACATTAGGAAAGTGAGAGTTTGGAGATAGAGGTTAGAAAGAGGGCAGCAGCTGGAGCATTAAGGTCACAAAAAGGCCAAAGAATATCTCTTTGCCTTTCATACAGCAATGCTACCACCAAGTACTGGACTCTTTGCAAAATCCCTGCTGTGCGTATCATTGCTCTAATTGAACTTAACTCTCCAAGAGAAGGCAGGAAGCGCCTAGGGAAACCGTCTCCTGCCAATAATCTCCAGTGCTGCCAATTTTACAGGTCACTAATGGTGAATCTGGGGCCTGCTGCATGATTATTCCATACAGAGTTTGCTTTTGTTGAAAACTAAACAGAGCAAGAAGTGAAAGCGTTAAAATCCTGCAACTGGAACAGCACAGTCCAGCAACGTCCAGACAGAAAACTCCTGCTAGTAGGCGACCTAAGGCAGCAGAGGCTGGGGATACAGCTCAGTCTCCTCTCTGACTGCACAAGCACAAAACTAATCTCAGAACATGGAAGTGAAAAAGAGAGAGGAAAGGTTTGACACAGATAAATACCCTGCCCACAAACACAGAGGGACCCTGCCTTCTGGCAGCAGCCTGATGCAAGAGGGAATCCCCAGATAACTCCATCTCTCTTGCACAGCTCCCTCCTGCCAATTACATTCTCTTTCCATGCCAACATGCAACCAGACATTCATAAAGAAATTGAGTTAGGCAGCACTAGCCTGCAAAATCAAATCAAACTGACACTGGGTTGTTTCATTACTTTGTTTACCACTGAAAGGCATTTCTCAGGTACTTAAAATTTTCTTTAGAGTGGGAAGAATAAAACTAGAAGCTGATACCGTAAATCAGCTTTCTGCAACAGACGTTGGGATTTTATTCAAACCCTAACAATGATCTCACACGGGTTTCCACACTTCCATAGTATGTATGACCACTGTGGATGTATCACAGTGACAGTCTCTGTGGAGGCCACAGGATTTAACAGGATGAAAGTCACAACTCAGTCAAATCCACTAAGCCTTTACCCCCTACCCCTTTATTTCAAATTTTTCCCGTTCTTTCATTTCCCAGCCTTGCTAACACAAGTTAACAATAAATTTTAAAAGTTGCTCAATTAGACACATCTTGAAAACATAAAGAATTGTCAATAACCCAGGATGCCAGAAACCAGCTCTGCAGGTGGTATTAACTTATGAAAGGCCACAAAGGTCTGGAGTAGAATCATTCCTCTAGAGAAAATGACACAGCTCTGACAGATGATGGAAGGTCTTAAAGTCCTCTTACCCTTTTTCTCAAAATTAAAACTAACTTTTAACATGAAGAAGCAATAATTGTCTTTGACTAACGTGACCCCAGAACAAACTAATTTTACATCACAACTTGCCGTTTTGCAAAACGCAACAATCACTGAGGCCTGATTTGTTTCTTGACAGCTGAACTAAACCTAAAGCTGCAGATTAAAACTTCGCTGGTAGGAATCGTTAGCTCAGTGAGTTCATCCACATTTCCCGAGCTGGACAATCAATTTCTGCTGAATCCAAGCTTTGACTTGAAGTGTGGAGTCCTTTCAGTTGCAAAGATAACCTCAGAAACATGCCCAGGAGATCTCTGCTCTGAATCTGCAGTGCTCCTGCTCTCCTGACAATGCCAGGAAAAGTGAGGTTAATGTAATTCTTTCAAGTTTCTCAGCCACCTACCGGGTTCTGAACAGCAGCATCAAAACTCATGAGAGCAGCTGATGTGTCTCTGCTCTGGCTGCCCACGAGAGTTACGGGTGGAGCAGCAGCCTGGTGGCTTGGACAGAACTGACAAGGGAGAGTCCCTGCAACAGAAAGCCACAAACCCCTGGACTACACAGAGCAATGAAATAAAGGCAACAAGAAATTACTTGTTCCTCCCAAAAGCAAAATGGGATTTTGACGTGATGAGATAGCACAAGCTACACATTTATCAGAGACTTGTACTAGACAAACAGAAGCCACTTTTCTACAACACAGTGAATAAGATGTTCACAGAAAGAAAAGGGGAAAAAAAAAAAAAAAGACTGGAAACACTGGCAACAAAGCTATTAATCTGAAAGTGACAGTTGCAGAAAAGCAAAGCTCACGAGCCAGACAGAAATCCCAGCGCTGTTCATCACAGCCCAGTGGTTTCACCATCTTTTTTTGTTTTACTTCTTGCATACCAGGAAAGACAGACACGCTGTGCTGAGGGAAGGCAGGGTTGGGGGGTGGGATTGTCTCGAAAATGGCTCTTTAACTGTGGCAGAGCACTAGTAAAACTGTAAATGCCTTGATCTTATTATTAGTCACCAAGAAAACAGGCAATTCTTCATCAGACCCTTACTTGCACAAACTATTGCATATAAACAAAAAGGAAATAACCATTTCTTTGTCTAAGTGTATCTGATGCATTCAGTCTGCCTTCTCAATTGTGTGTGCTGTCTCCTACCCCAAACTGTCTTTGGATAAAATTAATGGGGGAAAGCAGCATCTAAGGGTGAATTACCAATTATTAATGGAAAATTGAACTAAGTAGTTTTTAAATGGATCTTAATGTCACCCTTCTCCCTCGATACTTATCCTAATTTGATATACAGCTCTTGCTAATCACTCTGCAGTCCCAATAACTGTGTCTATAGTATGGGACGCTTCCCTTCAGCTGTCTTCACTTTCAATTAAATTTGCTTCATGGCTTTGGCCAGTTTCCAGACCTGCAGACGTCATCTAGCAAAGGTCTTCCATTTATTTGCTTCCTTATTAGTGCCCTGACATCAAAAGCCTGTACAATTTTCTGGATGCAAGTAACAGGACTTACATTTTACCCCTTACACATCCTTTTTCTGTTTTGCCTTTTTTCTTTTTTTTTTAAGTGTATTTGGGGACTAAAAGCTTGAGATTTTGATACAAGGCACCACACCACATACTGCTGTCGATGGCTGGGGAAACACATGCTGGCTAGCACAGCCCTGGCTTCTGATCCCTGCCTGAGTAACCGAGGCCACTTCTTGAGGGACAGAAAACCCAGGGTGCAGCTGCCAGCACAGGGCTCTGGCTCTGGGGGGGCTGATGCTGGAGGCTGTGCCCACGAGAGCAGAGCAGCACCCTCGGGCTTCCCACTCTGGAGCCTGGAGGAGGCCAGGGTGGAGGCTTATCCGGCTCCTCTTCCTTCCTGGAATTCTGGCCCTGTTGCTGCAGTGATGGCAGCCTCCGGCCTGCCCCCCCCC
>VXBX01005245.1:239917-268853 GCA_013400415.1 Scytalopus superciliaris | reverse complement strand
CCCCCCCCCCCCCCCGCCCCTACTCCACTCCAGGTTTCCCTGTATCCTAAAAATACGTGTTTTCAGCAGGAGCCAGTACGATGCTGGATGCACAAGGAGAGCTCATGTGCTGCCTGGTCCCCGGTGCCCAGAGCTCCCCACCTCTGGCCTCTCACCTACTCCAGGGGTCCCTGTCCCAGCCTTGCAGCTCTGCAAAGCTGGGCACCCAGCTCTGCAGCAGGGACATGGAACCCCCAGCCCCAGGCACCCCAAATCCCACCGTGGGACCGCAGGTCTTCCGCTTGGCCATTGTTACAGGGCAGGACCCTGGCAGAGCCTGCTGGAGGGAGGCCAGGCCTGCCAGAGGCTCTCCAGGCGGGAAGCCCAGTGACACAGTAAAGACAAGAAAGGAAGGTGATGTCAGATTAATAAAAATAGCCTCCTGCCCCAACCAGAGTTTGAATAGTCTGGAGCAGTCAACTAGGGAAGCCCACGAGGTAGCCAGGCAGAACAGGGCAACTTCGGGATGGCTGCATCCCTGAACAGAGCCCCAGTGATACCACCCCAAAATGTGTCAGAGTAATTTTCTGTATTTTGAAATACATACTTTCTTAATTTCAACCTCGTGGCACTTCTATTCCATGAAGCTCTACCTATACAAATAAACCAATAACTGACTGGTACAAAAGAGGCTGCAGAATGCAATAGACAAATATACACCTGACCAAACCACACAGAGAGGCAGTATTTAAACTTTCAGGTCTGTTAAAAAATTCAGGATGCAAGAAGTTTACAAATGCATACTCAGGCTTTAAGCTGACGGTGTCTATATGAAGTTACAGAACAGATGCCGAATGCTGCAGAGGTAAGGGGGACTTTCATACACAGAAAGTACTTTTACAGCTAAAAATTTATAAAAATGCTGATTCTCCCCCTTCCCCCCCTACCCCTCCCAAATAATGGAAGTAGCTCTCTGGAGGTCAGAAGCAGCTTTTCCCCAACTAGGTTTTTCATTTTCCACATCAGCCAAGGGGGGTTTTCAGCTTCTCAAAGAGGTAAGATTTTATTAACTTAGTGTAATTTAAATGTGCAAAACATACATTTATTTTTTTACTACACATGGCAGCATCCTCATACTGCTCCAGGCGTAAAGGAAATACAGCCTGACTCTGCTGGTCCATGACCTGCATTGGCAACAATAGATCCAGTGCAAGTTAAAACCCCTGGGAATACTGTGCACAGTGTGACGTCTATGATCCAGCAAATACAAGGACACACAGCATGCACAGAAGTCAATAGCACAGAATATTGATTTCCCTCCTCTTTTACTAAGCAGAAGCATTTTAAAATGGCAGTTCATCTTCATTTATACCCTTACTCGACAGGAACAGGACAGGGCTCAAAACAAGGCTTTAAAATCCAGCACTGGGGCACCTTTCCATGCCATAATTTTTACATGGGCTGAGGAAGCATTTCACACGTAATTCACACTAAGCCAACTCATTACAGGGCAACATGCTCATAGCATGGAAATCTGGCTTGCTCAAACACAACAGCTACAAGTTTTCACAAGGTGAAGAGGACTACAGAGTTTTGCCTTAGTAGATGGATTCATTGCTTCTGTTTTCTTTAAAAATACAGGAGAGAACAGGACAAGGGAGATGACACACTATGGATCCAGAAGGGAAGTCAGTCAATCACAGCCTTCTTGACTGATTTTACAGATATTCACAGGCAGCTGCTCAAAGGCTAAAAGGAAAAAAGAGCACTCCTACTTTCCAGAATGGAATTATTGTCACCATATTTTCTTCACAAGAAAAGGCTGAAGCTAATTTCTTGGTTGGGTGTGAAGAGGCTGTGATCTAACATTAAACCTGCCTTGCTCTTAGGGAAATTGGCATGTAAAAGAGAGAGAGGCACAAAATCATGCTGTATAACAAGTGCTGCAGGCAAATAAGCACGAGAGAAATTTTCTGTGCCCTGGACACACGGGTCTGATTGCATAAGCTGCCCTACATAGTTACAGAAATTATTTCCCAGGTTCGCATTACAAACCATCTTCCCTTTGCCCAAAGATATAATTTCTTGGAGCAGTTCAGCCAAATGCAATTTCATCTCCAGAACGCTGCGAGCTGGAGAAAGGAGAGAAGGGAGGTGGGCAGGCCGACAGGCTGGAGCTGTAATGGCAAGGGGTTAAAAGCCTGGAGGAGGGAGAGAGCGCAGGGCTTGGGGCACAGGGTGAAGCAAAGGCAGGCTTCAGGAGTGCCTCAGCAGCCAGGACTGTTTCTGATTAAGCCTGCAGGATTGTGGAACTGCACAGGAAGTGCTGGGGAGGGGGGGGAGGGTTGGGGGTCTCAGAGCTGCCATCCTAAACACACTAGAAATCTTTGTGTTCCAGCAGCACCATCTGGAAACAGTTAGAGGGAAACAACTCCCAGGCCTTCCTTCACAAAATAGGAAAAAAAAAACCAAAAAAAAACAGGGGAAAAAAAAAAAGGGAAAAAAAAAATCGACTCTTAAGACCATTAAGTCTGGCCTCTTCATCCCCCTCCTGGAAAGCTCCTCTCCCTGCAACAGCAGGGAACAAAAGGGCATCTATAAAAGGGAACGAACCCCCTCAAGTGCTGCTGTAAGGGCAACTTGCACAGTGTAGCAACTCCCTCTGCTTACTAGAGGCATCCCTGAGTAGCATCCCAAGGGATGGAGACAGACCAAACCCTCTGTTTCCTGGGCACCACACTGCTTCAGAAGCAGCCCTGAGTATCCAGTGCACTAATTGCACCTCGTATGATCAACATGGGGAAAACATGCACAGCAAGTCATTCTGCAGCTAGAATATCCCCAAATGGGAGCTGTGCACACTGAGGGCTCACTCTGAATTCTGGCCCTTTGGAACCTCCCATTTCTCTGCCATAACTCAGCACATGGATGTGAGAGAACCCACACCACCAGAGATAAATATTCCAGACACATGTAAAAGATTTAATTCTGTTCTTAAGAGGACAGAAGGACTGTGGTGCAAAGCTCATCATTACAGTGATGCCCCCCTACTGCCTCAGAAATACCAAGGATCAGAAGGACGACAGAGACTAATGCAGCCATATCCAACCCGTGACAAGCTCCTTCCGATAAGGAGTGGGACAGCCTGTTAGTGCCTCAGCACATGTTCTGAAGACAAAGAGGGTGTCTGTCTCCAAAGCGCCATTCACCAGTATTTTAAAAGGGAAAAGCAGAGGTCATGACTGTTGAATTTTACCAGAATAAATCCCCATGTAACAGGTACTCCCCTTGGAAGGGTTGCTATCTCCACAAGGAAGTAAAGACTGCAGAGCTTTTACCCTTCCCTCCTTGCCTTTACCTTTATTCATCTCTCCCACACACATCAGTATTTCTCAGGGTTTTTCTTCTAATTAGACACCAAAGTGCTAAACACTTGCCTACAAAAATGTAGAAACATATCAAAACAAAATCAAAGCTAACCTTTCAACATCCCAATTAAGCAATTCCATATGAAATGTAACAGGAGTGATTCCTGCTATAACACAATGCCATTTCACTACAAAACAACACACCTTTGCTTTTCTTTTTACATCCACCCTGTAGCTGACTGCCACCTTCTTATGGGCAGCCAGTCTGGACTGGATATGGCCATGACCACATGCCAAAGCTCTCTATAACCAGAGTGCTATTCATAAAAGTAAAAAAAGGCTTAAAATAACAGGTTTTCTAAGCCATTAACCAAGGACTCCTTGGAATCCACTTCTGTTATATAAACCTCACTGCTCCTGTGAAACTAACTATTGCTAAGCATGATTGCCCTGAGATGCCTGCATGGTAGCTGTGGTCACAACTCTACTGTAGGGCAAATGAGAAGAGAGAAATCCTGCCTAAGCTACCAGAAATACCTAGGCTAGACAAAATGCACAGGATGGCAAGTTACAGCTGATGCCACAAACTAGCCAAATAACTTATGCTGGAGGGATGAAGCATCCCCATGCAGGCAATGGTCACAGCTAGAACAGGGTTAAAACAAGGAGAAAGGGAACACTAATCAAAGGATCTCTTTCCCTCACAGAGAGGAACAACTCATCTCTGGAACAGTTTTGAGGAGTTTAAGTGAATCCTTTGTTTCAAAATTTTAAGAAAAAGGAAGAAAGGCCCATCCTTCGCTTAGAAGGTTGCATCCAATAAGCTGGGAGAGTGCTCTGCAAAGAGAAGAAGATTCAAAACAAAACACCACCCAACCCAGCTATGGGGACAAAATCAGGCATTTACAGTTAAGTTACTGTTTCCATTTCATTGCACACAGAAGCAAGGCAAGCCTCTCTGAAGGCATTTCTAAGAAAGATCATGTTACTGTGGAGAGCAAAATTAACCAGCAAGGTATCTGCAAGTGCTCTGAATTCTTCAATTTGGTCCAGGCGGGATTGCTAGCCCAGCTTATAAGAGAATAGCTGCTGCTGTTTGTATTCTACCCAGAGGAACCAAGAACATGTATTAATGGAAAAATTAAGTGAGAGACTGCCAGCAGTCTCAGGCATTGGATATTCTTATACATCCTGTATTTAAATACAGCCATCAACAACAAAGATAAGATTGCAATTAAGCAGCATGAGCTCATAGGAAGAAATCAGACCTGTGAAAGGTCAAGACAGGTGCCAGAGGTCTCTGCAGTGACTGCAGCATTAAAGCACCAGGCTGCTGCACTCCAGGTACCCAGGAGACGGCAAGATCTGGGTCTGTCAAACAGGCAGGGGATAGACACGGTTCTTCCCTGCGGCACCCTGCATGCTTGCAATGCATTTCTCTCTTTTTATCAGCTTTAGGTTTAGTTAAAGCCCAGGAAGTCCTCAGAAGCAGCATACAAACTCCTTACAGAGCAACAGTTCCACCCTATTGTCTTTAAGGATAGTCTGAAGACACTGGAAAAAGACCCACACCCCCCTACAGGAGGTCTCAAAACCCTCGGATTGCACATTCCTGCCAGCACCACATAAAAGCATCAAAGCCCCCTCCCTCCCTCCCCCGCCTGCAAGACAATGTAATAAACAAGGCAGTGGAAGTAACCACAACTAGTTCCTCGCAGATTTGTACCCCCTGCCCGCCCCCCAGGCTGCTTCCCGTTCCAGCCTCCTGCAGTTATAACCACAGCCCCCCTCACCATGTCCCCTGCCATGCTCCCTCCGGGCAAAAGGGAGCAAACACCATGGCGTGGCCAGACAGACCGGCCAGCTGCTCCATATGGAGTGCATAATCCACAAGTCCTGACTGCCTCGTCTTTCATGGGGCACTTGTCTGCATCTCTCCCACCCCATCACCATTTTTCCACACGGCTTTTAGGAAGGCGATAGTATTCCAATTCCTCAGCTTTTAAATGTGACTGAAATTACTGCTTGGTTTGTAAATGTGCGTGTGTGGGCAGGGATTGTCACAGCACATTCACCTAAAGCTTGTTTCTTCACAATTTAGTCTAAAAACCTCTTCTGCATGCAATCCTTGGAGACTTCTTTGCATTAAGAAGTAACATTTCCCTCCCTGAGCCAACAGATGAAATGCAGAACAGAAGAGATCTAAAAAAACACTGGGCTCCTGAAATTACAGCATCCTGTATCTTCCTATGCAGCACATTCAGATGAAGGAAACAAAAAAGGGAGCCACCCTCCCACTGAGCACACAAACATCTTAAATTAGGTACAGAGAAACTGGCAGGATAGCAAACTCCTGAGCTGGAGCAGACTGAAGGCACTGTGGCAAACAGCAGACAAGAGAGCCAGTCAAAGCTTAAAACCACGCCAAAGCACCACTTGCCTTTTTTGTTTTATTTCTCATGGTTCCTTTGTAAATATAGCCAACATTCCTAGTCAAAGCTCTAGACAGTTGCAGCCCTACAAATTCAGTTCTACTTGCTCCTTCCTCCTGCACATTTGGTAACAAGTGCTCAGCCCAAATATAAAGGGATTAAAACTCAGCTCCCTTGAGCCACACAGTGATACAAACCTTTTAAGAGCATGGTTTTTACAGCCAGATTAAGCCAACCTCAAAAATCACTATACCAACAAAGGGAGTCGCTCTGGTTTTTTTCTCCTCCTGTTCCCAAGCATGCATCCCTACCTCACCTCTTGCATGCACAGTAGGGAATCACACAAGAACATGGCAAGTCAGATCAGCTTGCTGATTAGTTTCCTCCTGGAAACTAATCCCTCAAAAAGAAGAAGGATTAGCTTCATGAACAAAGATGGTCGCTACGTGCCATGTAATCCCTAACACCTGTACATGGGAGGGTGTATGACCACATAGTTGGAGTCAGAGAGAAGGCAAGACTTCTCTTTCAATGAAAGCACAGTGGTTTTTTCCATCAGCTTAAACCAACTGGAGCAATGGGAGCTTCGCTGACAAGACTCCTCCTTAGAAACTATCAATCCTTGACCTCCATGCATTTCCGAGCCTTTTACACAGGCATTTTTAACGCTGCTTTAAGTTTCAGAGTTTTTACTTCTTTGAAGAACTGACCATAAGAAGCATCAAGCAGTCATCTGAGGCAGCAGAAGCAAGCCATGGTTCTCATCACATTTCATGGCTCCCCTTCCTCATGATGGAACGTCTCCAATACCGTAAGGCCTAACCAGATACCGGTGATATTTGCTCATGGTTTGCTCCTTTCTTCATTCCTCAGAAGCAGACTGTCTGTTGCTGCTTTACCAAAGACTGGAGCTGCTTAAGTGAGTTTTCATGAGCAAAGTGATGCTCTAAAGATAGTAGCCATGAGTATGCAAAACCAAGCTGTCATGATTGGTCCATTAATTATGTACAGAGCTGTGAGAATCCAGGAGGGAAAAGGCATTTTTATCAATCAGATTTACCTACACTTGGTAGCTATTTTTCAGATCAGTAATTGGAGAGGACCTACGAAAAACAAATGCTAATATTTTTTTCTCCAATGAATTTGCAAAAGTCCACACAGACCCCTTCTGTTTTCAGTGCTTCAGATTTGTGACCTCCATGACTTTCAGATAAAAAGCACTGCTCTTCACTACAGGCCCATCTACCAGTGTCACAAAGAGATGCCAAGGATTTGACAAGACCAACTGCAGAACACTGACTCTGGGGAGAATGCTGAGGGTCGGATGAGGCACATAAAAGTCTTCACTATTAAACATGCAAAAAGTATGCATCCTCTGTCATCAGAGCTATTGGTATTTTAGAAATGTTCCTGCTTCTCAGCCTGATGTTACAGCCTTCATATAACAAGATTTGCACACATCCAAGAGCTGAGACTGTCTCGGCTCCGAATATGACCTGGCTTCAGCGATTAATGCTTTCATTATCCCTCAGCTGGACTACAGCTGGCGACAGCACAAAACTTCGGCTTTAGGAAATTGCAAATCACACAGAAACACAGAGAGGTGACAATTTCATGCCTTGAACCACTGCAGTTCTCCACACAAACAGCTAAGCATGTCTCAGGGTGAACATTTACACAGGGCATACTACAAAACATGTTACTCTTGAAACCAAGGAGGACCACAGTTGTCATCACTTCCTAGGAGTGGTACATACAAAAAGGTGAACAAAAACCTTCAAAAGCTAATCTTGAAGAAGCATATATTGCTTTCGCTAAAGAGGATAGGAAAGAACAAACATAATCTCATTATATTAGTCGCATTGCTTAATGCATTACAAGAAAGCACCTAAATAATGACCATGAAAGGTAATGTTGTGTTTACATAAAACATACATTTTTGTACATATATTACACATATTTATATATGAACCTGACCAAAATTGAAGCATAACAGACCCCTACACTTTCTAGGTAACTACCAACACCAAGGGGGATTTTGCAGCACTAAAACTGTCACAGAAAGGAAGAAAAGCCTAGAGAAGATGCTGAATTTGCAATGCATCTTCCTAATGCCAAAACCCAAGTCCTGAGACACCAACACCACCACTTGGAGTGTATAAATGTTTGTGTCAAAATGAAGCTTGTAATCCACCCAGGGTGAAAAACCACACCTCCCAAATCCCATCCCATATGAAGACAGCCTTGCATCAGTCAGAGTCTATTGAAAGATAGAACTGGTGCCTGGAGGATTACTTGGAGCTTTAAGGCAACAGCAGGGGAAAAAAAACAACTGAAGGATGCTGGAATTTTACACAGATGTGACTGCTGCATGGGAAAGCTGTTATCAGCTGCACAGAAAGGCACTGTACAGATTCAGGACAGCAGGTTGAACACATGCAAATCACAGATTGAATGAGATTGCTTTTGTCCTCCACTGCTCTTCAATCAGATGAGAGAAAGAGACAGAAATCTGCTCCCTTCTGAAAATAGTCAAAAATCTCCTGTGGGAATTAGAAAGAGGGACAGAAGGGGAAGTTTTCTGTTTCTCCTGCCATTACTGTGGATATGCAGGGGTATGAACGACAAACTCCAAAACTTAAAATCTCTGCTACCCACAGAGAATAGAAAAGTACACAGCCCCACACTCTGGCAATGGCAACTGTAGCTCTCCTGCATCCTCAAAGTCACATATTACAATCAGGTTTACCTTCTCAACTGACTGCACGCAGGCCACCTCTGCCAGGTTTTGAATTTACTTCTGAAGAGGCTGAATGGTTTTGCCCACAGCAAAAACACATTTGCAAGCCCCGTGTGCTAATCAGGAAGCACAGTCCAAGACATTCTCCCAGTTGCTGCATGAAGGCTTCACACCTTTGCAACTTACATCTCCCACTCATGCAACTTTAAAAGTAATAGGAGGAAGCTTGTTTCAGACATTTCCCTTTGCTCTCCTGACAGGGAATAATATTACATTCCTCTCTCCATTCCTGCCAGTACAAAGGTTAAAAAAGATTACTTTATCCTCTGTTCCCTTCCTTCTAGCCTCTTTGATTCAACAGTCGATGGATGCTCACGGACACATGCAACGATTTAGGCTTTCCTGGGGCTTGTCTTTCTCCTCTCTCTCCATTGCATCACTCTGTTGTTTGCTGCAGAGAAGCTACAGCAAGCAATATTGCAGCCAGCACTTCACAGGTAACGGCACACTCCATTGCTCCAGGTGTAAGAGTCAAAGTGGGAAAAAGAAGGACAGCACATCCTTTCCCCTGGGTTGCCCATCACAATCACACACTGCAAACTGCAGCCAGCAACTCTGAAAAACTTGGCCTTTGGCTGAGGGGACAAGGGCCAGCAGGAAAAGCTTTGCATTCGCACTGGCATGAAAGGACTGGGTTTCTGTCTGGGAGGGAGCTCTGTTTTCTCCAGCATCTGTCAGATCCTGGGGACCCCTTAGCACTTTATCAAACACTAAAATCCAAGAGGGCTGTAAGTGCAAAGGATTTAAGGAAAAAAAAAAAAAAAAAAAAACCCAGCCCTTGCCACTGCGTACTCCATCACTTTTGTATCACCTCTACTAAAGAAATTGGTTTTTGCATGAAATTATTGGTCACAGTTCTCACCATTACACCTATTTTGCTCATCAGATATACTTGTTTTCAAATATCAACACAACTACTAAAGAAAAAAACCATTACAATGTCAAAGATGATTTATTCATCAAAATCCAGAAGGAGATTCTGGACAAAGAGAGTGAAACAAAGAACGAGCCAATTTACATGATCCAATTAGAGATGAAAAAACACTCCTCTGTGCAGCCAGGAGGAGGACCTGAAACTCCATCCGACTCTGTCAACAGGGACCAGAGAGCACTCTGGTCAAAGGAAGCTCCCCCAGGGACCAACCACCTGCTGTAATTGCTTAAAAAAGAAAATACAGGGCAACAAAGCAGAGGATCAACACAATGAAGATGGTACCAAACATATACCCAGAAGTTCTTGTAAAGAGAAGTGATAATCTGCTTCCAAAAGCATAAAATATGTCTTCAATACCTCTTCTGAGTTGTGGTAATGTGAAAAGTAGAGACCTTTTAAGCATTTAACAAAAAAAATATTCAGATTACTAACAGTAACATCATAGGCAAAAGGGAACTGGTTTCCACTAGAACAATAAAAGAAACATTTCCTCTCAGAAATCATGAAACATGATTGTTTTTTTTCAACAACAACCACCCCTGAAAACTTGGAATACAGAAGAGAGGAGAACCCCAAATGGTGTGTAAAAAATAAGGATGTGGTTTGCAGGGAACTCCATGCCACCAAGACAAAATACAGATAGGACACAATACCAGATACCGCATATAAAGAGATGGTAGAAAGATATTAGGATCTGGTAGCCCAGGCAGACTTCAGCAGGGCTGCAAGGCAGAGACAGATATAAACACAAGCAAACCTGCCAACCACCCTTTGAGCAGCAAAAGGGCCGGTGCCCACCTACGCTGCAGATGGGAAGACCTCAGGGCTACCCAGTCTCACGAATCTGCAGCTACAGAATTCCAGGGCGAGCCTGGCACAGGAGGCCACCCCCAGCGCCCCCCCAGCCCCGAACACACAGGGCGAGGGGTGCCCCTGGGCAGGCGCAGCAGTGCATTCACCAGCGGGTGCTGGCAGGGAGCCTCGACACCGGGAATTCAATAGGAACAGCAGGCCAAGGAGCAGTGAATAATTCAGGCGCTCCACTGGCTGACACCATGTCGAGGAAAGGCGAAGCCTGCTCAGGCTGTCTTCAGCCACGGTGCGCACTCCCGCTCAGGCTCCGGCGCAGCGGCCAGCGTGGGGGCGGCACACGGGTGGGCAAAGCCCACGGTGCTGGGGAAAGCTGCGGGTTTGGTGAACCGTGCCACGCTGGCAGAGCCAGAGAGCCCGGCCTGCCCTTGCCACCAGCGGGAGCGGAGCGCTGACGCGCTACACAGCACAGCTTGTTCCCCTCACACACACAGCTCCCTGTGTCCCGCCGGGAAGGAAAAGCCACCGGGAGGGTCATGTGCTCTCCATCAGCCGGGCTCCCAAAGCTTAAAGCAGAAGAGGATGGAGGCTATTATCTCACAGCCTCTGCTCTGCCCCTGGAAATGTTGGCGTTAGATTAATCTATCAAAAATAGGAAAAGCTGGGGGGAGGGGAAAAAGGGATAAAGCAAGACAATATACAAGTGTTGGGGGTATGAAAAACGTTAACCTTCAAAGCGACAGGGTTACTGACTCAACACTGCATCATGCAGGAGAGGAAACAGCTTTTGGAAAAAATCCTCTGTGCTGGTCAGTAATGTTTAATGATGACCAAGAGCACACAAACACTGGGGAGAGTCTCTGTCTCCTCTACAGACAATCATTACCACTCAACACACTCCGGAAACACAATTTTTTCTTGCCACCACTAGGAACAGGAAAACCTCAAGAAGGGCAAAAAGTATCTCTGCATTTCTCTCCTTCCCTTTCCACAGAGACATCTAATGCTGAAATTGTTCTGTCAGACTTCAAGTCTTGAGGCCAGAAGAGACCTGGCAGATCAGCCCAAAGCTCTGGCTACTCTCCTTTTTAAAGCATGCCTCTCCCAGCACATGCTGCAACACAGCAAAAATGCCTCCAGCACATAATGAGCGTGCTCCCTCCTCCTCTGGCCCAGCAGCCAGCTTCGCCCCGAGAAGAGGTAGCCCACGTTTTTCCACTGGCCAGAACAAATGCATTCCAAATCAGCCAGGGTATGAACAAACAGCAGTTACAGCAGCCGACGGGCAAGACACGGAGCCTCACCGTGTACCGGGCAGCTGGTAACAGCAGTAAATCAGCCTTCACCACGAGGAGGTCTCCCCAGCATTTCTGCTCTCAAGAACTTTCCAACCAACTGATTGGGGATCGAACACTTCACACAGCAGCCAGCAGTGCCAGTTGTACTTCCCAGCAAGCTGCACTTCCCAGGCATCGCGCTACAACTCACAGACAGACACGCTCAAGCAAACACCGTGTGCAATGGCACTCTACAAGGCTAAGCAGATGGAGGTAGATTGGGTCCACTGTGTCCAGCAGGAGCCTCGAGGGGGAAAAAGTCTCATTTGATACCTATTCCTTTTCCTGCACAGCAGATGGACAGGGCAAGGATCTTAAGCACAGATGTCTGTCCCATTACTGATCTCTCTGGGGCCTGCCAGGACTTAGACTGTAGTTCAGCAAACAAAGAATCCCAAGCTGAACATGAAGCCCCACATAAATCCTCGTAAGCCTGAGCTCCAGAAGCAGCTTCTTTATCTTCACTGCATTTTTTAATATCGTTTTAAATTTTCTGGCACTATACTGACTGTCACAAAGGTAATGTTTGGAATGTACAAATCCATGCCAAAAACTGTGCGGAGAGAAAACCTTAACAACTGTATTTTAACTGAAGACAAACTTAGTTTACAGTGTATTTAGATCAAGCCTTTTGACCTTCAGATCTTACTGTACAAACATCTGCAAAACAGTAGCTCTTCCTTTGTAAAATAGAGGTGAGATGAGAGTATGAAGTACCCCTCAGTCTAAATCCCTCATTCCTTTTACAAACAGGAATTACTGTACCATTAGATTTAGTGGTAGTACTTAAAACCAAATCAGATTTGGCAAGAGGAAAACAAAGCTATCGACTCCTGACATTTGCAACTTCAAGTATATTAGACCAGCTCCTCCATTTATATTTAGTACACCAGTAAAGAAAGCAGCAGTCTCTAATTAAACAGACACAGCATAATCTTCACTGAGGGAATCAAACACACCAGAAACCTTCCCCTTCCTGGTGCCACGGCTTCCTGGGAAGCCAGGCTCCCACACGCTGCGGAAACCATCCCAGTGAGTGAGTCAGCACAGCTATCCCAACAGGGCATGATCCAGAGGGCCCTTGGAAACAGATGCTGGGAGAGCAACTGAAAGAGAGAATAAAGTCAGACAAGGTCCCAGCTTTGCCTGCTCCAAGAGGATTGGTTTATTCTTCTCACTTTGTCTGGACCACAAGCCTCCCCCATGTCTCCAGGGACTTGTCTCCCCTTTGAAGGGGGCTACAGATATCATTTTAGCTTCACTGACACCGATGTGGACTCCAGAAGCAACTTATGTGACGTGCCTCTTGCTGTCCAAAGAGAATCTTCAAAAGAGCTCCTATGCAGCAAGGTCTCAGGCCATTTCCTAGCACAAGGGAAAGGGAAAGCAGCACAGATTGGAGGGGACAGAAGGTTGCAATTTGGGAGTGCAGGGCTCTGTCAAACACTGCCAAAACAGTTTTTGATATTCCTAAGCTTTGCAGAAGCTGCAGACTTACAGCTCTCACCTACTTCCCCAACTCAGATCTTTCAAGGAATTTACCAGTTTCCTTCAAGCTCCTCACTATAAAATGGTCCCTGTTTTACTCATGTTTGCACTGGGCACAAACAGTGCTGGCACTGCTTGGGCACATGCTGCCCAAATTCAAAGAACAAAGATGAAGGATGCAATTTCCCTTTGGCTTTAAATTTACTATGAGAAACTGTTTTCTTAACTGATCCTCCTCACTCCAAGAAAACTGGAGCTATTTTATATCATGACCTTTGACCTACAGGAAACAGCAAGGTAAGAGCTGAAAAGGAATATTCACAAGAGGAAACAGCAGGAAAGGGACCAGACGAGTATCTTCAACATGCATAAAGTTTTCCAGACCCCCGTTTCAATTCCTGGGCCAGCTTGGAGTCACTGAGCAGCAATACGCTGCACCCAGCTGCAACCATGAATCTCAATCCCAAGATTCCCCTTCACAATCAAAGGAAGGGTGGGAATCTCTCAGTGAGACTGCCCAGGAGGTGGAAATACGGCATATCTGGCCAAACCTCGTTACAGGGCATCTCTGGTCTTTCTCTCCTGTGCTGCTTGCTCAGTGTGACAGCCAACCTACCCGTCACACAACTCATCAGCATGCAGCCGCCTGTCCCCCCTGCCCACACCCTCCCCGTACGCTCCCCAGCATGCAGCAGTAATTGCCTTTCCTATTAGCCCACAGCGACAACAGCTGCCATGGCAACCAGCAATGATTTTAATAAGTTGGGTCTGTTTTCAAGGGCAGCACTCGCGTGCCGGCACATGAGCACGTTGTGGACGCACACCAAGGGAAAGGGGGACCCGCCATCAAACACAAAGGCAGAGCTGAAAACACAGCTGGATCAGAGAAACCGTGGGTGAGCAAATGCTTATCCCTCTCCTCTGCGGGAGGAGTGGACAACCACTCGCTCCTAGAGCAGCATGGATGCGAGAGAGGTTGACACTGGCATGGTGGTAGTAAACATGTAAAGCTCTGCTTGCAGGAGCTACAGATGCAACCCAGGTGCAAAAGTGAAGTGCAAACGCACTGTGGATACATCGTGCCACATCAACGTGCACACGGCTACTGTGGGCACTGCTGACATGGGCACTGCCAGCACTGGACAGCACCTTCCCTCTCAAAAGGACAGCAGAGGCAACACATCCACCGCAATGGAGGCGGCTGGATTTAGCAATGAGCTCTTCTCCTTGGCATTACTCATTTTCTATGAGACCACGAAACAGCAACTGAGCCAAATGGAGAGCAGAGGGAAAGGATCACTTCCTTCTGAACCTGTTGACCCCCAAACCATCTCAGCCTCAAGATAAGGTTTCATACTGTGCACCCCAACACAGGGAGTCACTACACAGAGGCTGTGCCTGCTGTAAATACTCCATGGACACAAGCATTTGGTGGCCCAGAGCAAAAAGGTGTTATCAATCAGACCAACCTACACCAGGTGGTCTAATGCTATTTCACCCAGAAGTACTGATACAACATTTGCAAACCATAATTTTAATGCTACTGGGTGTTTTTTTTTTCAAAAGTCTTTTGAAGGTTTAGCTTAATCAGCTGTCCGTCATCCACTCAGCAGCTGCTACAAAGGGACACTTTCTGCTGTGCAAACTGCACCAATATCTGTAAACACATAAAAAACTTAGAGCAAACAGACAAGGAAAGCAGCATGGCATGGTGAAGCCTGGAATTCCAAATTGACTGCAAGGCTAAGCACATAGCATCCTCCCAGCCTCACAAGCTGTGCAAACTCATGGGAGAGGACATTAAAAAAAAGATAAATCTGCACAACTATACCACGTGTTTTGCACAAGCCAGAAGAAAATATTAAACATGTAACAACAGGATGGAGATCCATATATGTAATTAATTTTAACTGAATTTTGGTGCTAGGGAAAGATACTGTAAAATGCCGCAAACTCCCTTCTGCTAACACAGCAAACTGATGCAGCACAAGACAGGAGCAATGTACAGTTCACCATTCCCAAGAGCCTCCAAGGACCCCCCTTTAGATGGAGGGGGAAGCATTAAGGCAACGAGACCACCCAGCTCGAACCAGAGGAAGAAAGATGTCCCACTGAATCCAGTGCTCTAAGACTTCTGCCCCTTCACAGGTGACCTGGTGGAGTTGTTTCATTCCTCTGCGTTACCTCACACCACTCTTCTTCCTATCATGAATACTATGCAATTGGGATTTAAGAAGGGCTCAAATCCAGGATAACAAAGGCTAGGCTAAAAAATACAAGGATATTTAACCGCTAAAAACAAAGGATTAAATCGATGAACAGGAACCAAGGGAACTGTTTTGATTCCTGTAATGCTATCTGCCTTGAACAAACTCTGTGGATACATCAGTCTCCGGCTAGCCCATACATGACAAAAAAACCCTGACGCTACCTATTGACTGAGCCACGCTGGGAGCCGTAGAGAAAAAAAGACTTCTGGGAACCTACACCATTCCCTTCGTCTGACACCTGAGCCGTGACTGTGAACCCCTCCCCCAAGGAGTAACACTACTTCATTTTGCTGTACATCCTCCCTTTCCAAGCAGCACATGAAAATGATGCTCCATCCTTGCCAGATTCATTGCTGCCCAGGGGGTTAAATACAGCAGCAATGAATTGACTGGTCTTGTTAATTTAATTCAGCTACACGGGAAATCTGTAAACAGAAGCAGAAGCCATGACAATACTATCAGAGGGCTCTGAACACAGCATTGAATAATTTGCTTTCGGTTATCACTGCTAACAGTGCAAAGAAGAAATTTTCCTACCAGACATTTTATATTTGCATACTGTTAAAGCTCTTCCAGGTAAGGAGAAAGTTTCCTACAGGCAACAGCACTTTTTCTGCCCGGTCAATTAGCTTCACACATAACACGCTGAATTAGCATTTGACTAGACACGCTTCCAGCAACTCCAACCCCGGGCTAATTTAACAGAGGAGAAAGCCCCCCTTGAGTCACCAGGGAAGGCAGGACCACCTGCACTGGCTCTGCTGGGAAGGAGCACCCTTTGGGAGAAAAGTGATACCATGTCACATCCTCCCTCTCCACTGCAATCTTATTTCCACTGTGCCCCTGCTCAACAACAGCCCATGCAAAATTAATGGTGATTTCTTCTAGCAACTTCATGAAGACAGTGGCCTCTGTGAGGCATCTGTAAATAAGCAGGTCACTCTATGAGTGAAGTTAATCATCCAACAGCCTCCACACCCCAGGAAAATCCATACAAGACAAAAATATTTACCTAGGAAGTAAAGTTGGGAAGTGACCTATTAAGAAGTTCTCCACTACTTAATGTGACTGTATTCATCATCAAAAATCCTGCCCAGGAAGTCAGAGGCAGAGAAAGCCTTACAATGATAGGAATTTACCCATGGAAGAGGAACAATACCACATGTTTACTCCTGCCCAAAGGGCCCAGAGATTTCAGGATTGTCTTTAAAATCCTATTCTAAAAACAAAAGCAAAAATTGCTAATCACAGAGCCAACCAGGCAGATCTACAGATCTCAGAGTCTTAATAGCAAACTTCCAACAATTCAGGCATCAAGAAACTGGTGACCCAGTATCAGAAACTGCTCAGGAGAACGGACACAAAATTTGTATTTCAGACTCACCCTGAGGATCAGGTAAACTACACAAGGTAAACAGAGCACTGGATATTACTGTGCCAGCAGGGCTGGTCAGTTTGTCCACTGTACTGCACCTTTTCCAGAACATATGCATCACCTCCTTATCGAGCACCAAATCCAAGAGAAGCCACCTCACAGAATATATTACAATAGATATCTGAGGCCAAGCACAGAGATTTTATACTTCTTTAAGAGAAGAGCTTTCTAACACCTTGTCAGCAACAGTGATTAGCTGAGACCAGGTATCTTGACAAATTTCAGTGCACACAGGAATCAACACACCCAATTTCCTGCTATGCCTCCCAAAGATGGTAAGGGACAGGCACTACTTCAGGCAGACTGTCACCACATTCATGTTGCAGCCAGAGGGTTCCTCATACTAAGGGAACAGGATCATTCTCCCCAGTTTGCCTGCCAATTCCAAACTAACATCTACTAAAACCCAACAGAAACAACACGTACCACAGGACGAACCAGACCCAGTGAATCACTATCCATTCCCCATCTACATGCTAAAACATGCAGACTGGCTACTCTTTTCCCTGTACATAGAGATGCCTCAGAGGTCTTGATACCACCATGAGAAGGAAAGAGAACCAGATCACCAAAGATGAAAAAGAGCAACTAGCCCAGAAAGGAAGTAACAAATGCTCTATCAAACACCACACTGCAGAGCAAGCCAATATACCTATCAAAACTCAATGGAGTTGTCAAACCCTGCCCCACTAAGCCACCAAGCCTATGAGCTACTTCTACAGCAAACGTTTGCAGTAATCATGAGTTCCAAAAATGAAACAAATGCCATGCTCAAAAAAAACCCCAATGCAAAAACTATCTTCCTGTTTTCACTAGAAAGGTCATGCCTATTTAAGGAAACCTTTCCAAGCAGCATGGACATGCTCCATCTACATCCATCAACTAAGAGTCCAGAGCTAAGTGTAATCCCTCATCAAAAAATTCCTAGTCCTTAAAGGAGTTGTGGTTGAAGTTGCAAATCCTGGTATCCCAAGCAGTTACAAATATCCAACCACTCAAGATGAAAAGATCAACCCATAGCAGAGGAGGAATTCTTACTCAGTTCTTTAAGCAATTAATAATAGGAGGAAAACAAAAAGTTTCATTGCACCTCCATCTATTCCAGTCAGCACCTTCCCCCAGGGAAACTCTCATCCCCCAGAGAGCCCACACACTGGTCTAGCTGAAAGAGATACACTCAGTTCTCAGCTGCATAGACAAGGAGATTTCAAGACAGAACACGAAGCATCAAAAACTCTCAATGGTGCTAATTTGTGATTTGTCAACAGAGGAAAGTTATGTTTTTTAATTTGCAGTATTTGGCACCGACCACATGATGTTCCCATTAAAAGCCAAAAGGGATCAGGGAAGATGATGAAGTCTTTTCTGGAAGGATGTAATCAGTGGACAGAGGGACACAAAAAACAGACCTAATTACAAGCATAATTTCAATTTCCTGGCGAAGTCATACACAGACATATATATAGAGAGAGAGACACGTTTATCAGACAGCCAGACAATATATACTCAAATACCACTCTCAGCCTCACTCACCACATCCAAGTTCATCACAACAGTCCTGACAAGTCAGAAATGGGCACTAAAAGAAGGGATGGACAGATGCTGGTTTTGGCTGGGATAGAGTTAATTTTCTTCACAGTAGCTGGTATGGGGTTGTGTTTTGGATTTGTGATGGAAACAGTGTTGATAATTTGGGGATGTTTTAGTTACTGCTGAGCAGTGCTTACACAGAGTCAAGGCCTTTTCTGCATCACCCCATCCCACTAGCAAGGAGGCTGGGGGTGCACCAGAAGTTGAGAGGGGACAGAGCAGGGACAGCTGACCCCAAATGACCAAAGGGATATTCCATACCATATGGTGTCATGGTCAGCATATAGAGCTGGGGGAAGAAGGAGGAAGAGGGGACATTTGGGGTGATGAAGTTTGTCTTCCCAATTCACCATTACACATAATGAAGCTCTGCTCCTGGGGATGGCAGAACACCTGCGCATCCATAGGATGTGATGAATTCATTCTTTGTTTTGCTTTCCTTGCACATTTGGCTTTTGCTTTACCTGTTAAATTGTCACAAGTTTTTTCAATTTTAGTCTTCTGATTCTCTCCCGCATCCCAGCAAGGAGGACTGAACGAGTGGGTGTGTGAGCCTTAGCTGCTAGTTGGGATTAAACCATAACAGATGGAAACACTACACAGTTACGTTCCACTGTAATGTTCTTTATTTTGAAAATCAAAATCCACAGGTGGTCTATTTCTTCCTTACATTCCCCTTCTCTGAAGCACTCTCTGGCCCACGGTTGGCATCTAACCATCACACAGACAGCACTGTTCACAAACACCACTATCACCTCCTGCTGAATCCATTCACCATGGCTTTGGAGAGGATGCCATTGCCTCCTCTGTCTGTGACTGTGAGCTCTCAGCCCAGCTCTCACAACGCAAGACATGTGGTGTGCAGATCACCACTCCTAGGGAAATCTAACTAGCCCAGGAAGTCAGTTTTCCAAAACTTTCTTAGGGATAAAGGTCATATAAAGAAAAAGCTGTTAGATCCAGCTGGTGACATTAGCAGATGCCACGTCTCCACTGGATTCATGTGAGCATTGGAGAGGACTCCAGTCTCATCTCCTTCCCTCACTGCAAGGCAACAAGAATTCCCAGAACACATACAGAGCCACAAAGAAGGTATTGCCAGATTGATCTTTGTCTCCTTTTTTCAAAAAGCAGTAGGATTGATTTGCAGCCCTAACGTGTCACAAAGTCTCCCCAGCAAAACATGCCTCTCTCTGCTCCTCACTGGCCCAAGGGACCACGCTGAGACCTGGGTCCCCAAGAAGAGCAGAGTTGCAGGTCCCACATGACAGCCAGAGCAGGGAGCAGGTCAGGAGCTGGTTCCTGCCTTTCCTGTCCACACAGCAGCTCTCTGCTTGCTAACAGACCGAAACACGCTTTGGACTCAAAAGGCAAGGTAGCTACATTCTCTCCTAGAATACCGACTGCAACAGTCAAGGGCTGTGGATTAAAAAATAGCAGCGACAGCTACCCATGCAACTTCCACTCTTTCCTCATGTGCAGGGATGTTACAACAAATCAGGCTTATATGCTATTTTTTCTTAATTCCTGCTGCTTTGTGTTCTGAGCAGGAGAAACAGCTGCAGAAAGGAAAAGCTATGTGGCTTTATAGTTTCAGGCAAGCAATATCCATTTTACTTAGAAAGTTAGATTTCAAACCTCATTTTCCAAGTGAAGTTGAACTATGATGATGACCAAGTTACTTAATTCAAGCTTTTCCACTGTTTTTTAAGATGAAGACAACATCCCTTTACATTTGCCCAACATGGCACACTTAAGGATCAGCCTGTGGAAGTGGCAGGCATTCACATATACAGTGGAAGTTTTAGAGAACTATACATCAAGGACTTAAACATCTCCAAAACCCCACCAGCTACAATAAAAAGCACAAACAAAAAATAAATTAGATTATAAGTACCAATCAGATTTTTGCAAAACTGGTCTTATTACCAGTAGCACAATTTTCCATTCCTACAATAAGACACAACAGACCTACTCTACATCTCAGGAAAACTAAAAACTACAATCATTAGTACCTCTGAAGCACAGGTGGTGAGTACCATAGAAGAGACCATTAAAAATTAATAGTTTTGCTTTCAGTGCAAAATTCAGATTATCTGCAGTAAACTCAGTTTGGGGTCATACATGAGCTGAAAGAGAAGAAATGAAATATTGGATAGTTCTCAGTCCAAAACCTGACCTCACACCCATTTTAACTGGTTGCAAAACTCCCATTAGATTTAATAGTGCTCAGTGAGCATTATCCGTTTGCTACACTTGCGGAGATGAAATCATCTCTAAAAACATAAAAGGTACGACCACATAATTATGACCTCACATGATGACTCCTTGCCACACTCTACTGCTGGGCACTTGCTGGGTATGAGCTCCGGCCCCTACCATGCGGATGCACCAGGAATTAAGTCTCCCTGGTCACAGCCTGCTGCAGCACAGGTTCCTACTCTGGTACATTTCCTGCCTCCTCAACCCTTTGCATTGAGAAGACAGCACTCAGCATCTTCAGACCAGCCAGGTCAAACACCAACTCCCACAGTGCCGCTGTAGCATAACACACCTCTTCCAAAAACTGGAGCATCGAGAGCATTCTGCATTTTCACAGGCTCCAACTTCTGCTTCTAGACAAAACAAGTAACAGGATGGGCAGGAGCTTCAGAAGTCAACTGGATTCTCCTGCAGGCTGCCCAAGAGACATTCAGATCAGCAGTGTTGCATACACTTGACTGCCTCAGTTGCCTCCACGATCCAGATCATTCCTGAGGCCAACATAACACAGACTCCTGCTTCCCACTGTTGTACCTGCCACCAGCCTCAGGATATCTGCCCATATCATGCTGCCAGCTCCCACTTCGTTCAGTATGCCCCATGGTTCCATCTGCTGCAGCAACACCACAGCCTAGATCTCCTTCCCTGAATGAACCTTTTGGATCCCAGGCTGTGTGGCTGGTCCCACTAATGGAAGTAGAAGAAACATCACTCACAGAGAGCAGTCTTTAATCCCAGGAACCACCCCAGGTCACGCCAAAGCTGAGCTTCACCAACAGACAAGGCAAAGTACCTATAAAGCATACCCTACCCTGTTCCAGCTTCGCTTCAAAGCTACACAAGGCTTTTAACATGAAACAAGGATGGGAAAGAGGCCTCTGATGGACCTGCTTTCCAGGACAGGAGAGCACAAAGGATAATGGAGGAACCATTCCTTGTACTTCCCCTCACTTCTTCCCACAAAAAGGAAGCACAGCCACAGAACAGAATAAAACCAGAAAGACATGCAGAGATGGCTCAGAAGCATGATCTCACAAGAACTCCTTGGAGATTCATGCTTGGCTTCCCTGCCTGCAGATCCAGGAACCCAGGAAGAAGGCATTCAGCCCTGCAGCAGGGCAAAGCCCAGCCTCTCCCCTGCTTTGCTGCCTGAGGTCAGTGAGCAGACTGGAAGAAAGGCGACCTTCCCACCCCTATCTGGGTAAGGGAATGGCAACCACAAGCAGCAAATTATAGCACTAGGATCCCAGCTACAGCCTTCCCTCAGCCCACACAGCACTAAATCAAGGCTTTTTAGTGATGCCTTGGTGGAATTTTCTTCCCAGGCATCACCCCCAATGGTGACAACCACCCCAAGTGTCTGCAAGAATCTCCTACAGAAATAGCAGTGGGAAAGCTGTACAGCAAGCCTCAGTTAAAAGAGCACAATGCTCCTGTCCTTTGAAGAAACCTGAGCTGGATCCAGATCCTAAGGCCTCAAAGGTCTCTGGGGAACATATTTTGATATTTGTAACACACAGAAATGCCACATAAGGTTGCTTCTTTAGCCTCTCTCAAAGGAAGTTTAGCTACGCACAGCAAGAGGGTAAAAAATGCTGACATGCTGAGGGGTTTTTCCCCCCCTTAAATGGTGTGGTTTCTTCCCCATCTCTGTGCTAATACTTGCCTTATTGCTGAGGCAATTATGAGCAGATAAAACCCAAGAACATCATACAAAAAAGCAACAATTCCTTCTAGCTCATGCTCTTTGAAGCAAGTATCCAATTTTTCTGCACAACAAACTCTCCTAGACAAAGGCAAACACAAGCAACAGCCCTGTGAACGTACAGCCACTTCCAAAACATGCCAGAGTGAATCCCACTGTCCTATCCAAGTGAAAGATCTCATTCCCTCTTTTCTAAACAGTATGAATTACAAGTACACTCTGCCCACACTCCAAAGGTTAGGAGGCGGCAATGGTATAGCTGATTGAACACCAATGTAGCACCAAGTGAGCTGACAGAAACTGCCAAAGTATCCTGCTCTGCCCAAGCAGATGCTGGATTCAGCTCAAGTTCAGCTGATGCCCCTCATTAATACAATGGAGCTTTTGTATACGACCTTTCCTTCTTTGCAGCCACTTAAATACACCGTATCACTGCTAAGGAGTTAGAGACCCATTTCCTTCGGACCAGCAAGAGAGCTGATGGGGTGGTTTCGATAGATGCCGCACGTACGCGTGACAAGCCAAACGAGAGAGACTGGAAGGGTTCACAAACACCCTGGAAATCTTCCAGAAATGAGACTGCAGGTTAGAAACCTAGAAAACTATGTCAGGGCTTTTTCAGCAAAGCTTTCCTGCAGGAGAGGTGCCCTGGCATAGCTCAGTGGGACAGCTCGGCAGAGCCCTGACAGGGAACGCTGGGGGGTCAGGAGGGTGGCATGGTCCAGGACTGGTGAGGACTGTTTCATACAGCCCCTGTCACTGTAGGCTTGGCTCCTACAAACACCTCTAATTCAACCTGGAAAAAAGATGTGCTCAGGGAAGTGGAGCAGAGGGAGGGGGAAGCATGCTGGGGAAAATATATACACATCTTTCAAACTGAATTTACAAAAGATTGCTGGCAAAATTAAATTTATCGGCGAGCAAAGGGAGTTAAGGCCCAAAATGCAGCCAAGCAGCTCTAATCCCTAAACATTGGGATTATCTCATGACAGCTACACTCGGGCGTCCACTCAATACCACTGTAAAATGTAGATCAACAGAATGCTTCAATGAACTGGAACTCGTTACCTCTAATTGCTTCTCTCACTTCTCTTCTGGATGTTCCTCTGATCCCTCAGCCACCACATTTCAACAGCAAACACACACACAGAAGGTCAAGTAATATCGGGAATGGGCAAATTAAATAAAAGGTTTCCAGACATCCAAAACATCTGCCCTTCTCTTTCACTTCATACAAAACCCAAGGTTTGCTGCATGCAGACAACTGAGCAATGTAGAATGATAAGTTTTAAAATATCTTCAACTAATGTGATCCCTAACATTCTCCAAAGGGGCAGAGGTTCCTGTGCAGCCAACCAACGACAGGCTTTATTTTTCCAAGCTAACAGGAGTATGTCCTTCAGCAGCAATTTCCAAGGGGCCTCAGACCACACACAGAATCAGTCCAGATCTGTCTTGATTTCAATTTGGCTTCCCTACTAACTAGTGCAAATGAAGCAGTTAACTTTTTATTTTACTGCCGCCTCCTTTGTATCTCTATACCTCTTTGTATCAGTGTGTTCTGGTACTCCTGCAGCCACCAGCCTCACACAACAGAGCCACTGAAAGCTCTCAACACAGTCAGAAAGCTCTCAGCACAGTCACAATAAAGCACAAAGTCAGCACAGCAACATGACTGCTAAACCTTCAGTGACCAGCACTTCTTTGAGACAATCTTGAAAACAGAGGTGCAAACCCCCGATGCAAAAGGAGCCCTCCTTGCTCGATCACTGGGAGGAAAAGCCAACAGAGGGTATTTCACAGGACGTGCCTGGGAGCTGCTCCAAACTCAGCTAGGTGGGTAACCTTTCCAATGTGCAAAGGAGAGGCCAGGCTTCCTGCAAAGTACCAGAGCACTCAAGTTTCTAAACAGGAATTCTGAAAAGGAGAAATAAAAAGCATATGTCTACAGCTGGTACACATGCAGAAGGAAACCATCTCCAGTAGAGCCAGACCTCTGTTAGGCTTCCAACCTCACAACTGTGGCCATCACCTTTAAACACAAACCCCTGGAATCTATAGAGAAATACTGAGAGAGCCTGGAGGGGTACTAAAGCATCCAGAATACTTCACTTGGGCTTTCCATTTTCCTGAGTATGGCAAGAAAAGAGCCAACATTAAAGCACTCTCAACAACTCTAAAATCCCAACTTTCAGTCTGTTTGCCAAAGGTTTTCTTTGAACTGGAGATTTTCTAAGTGTTCCCAGACTGTGTCAGGTCTAACTCATAACACTCAAATACTTAAAAAAAAACAAAGGACAAAAGCAAACAGAGAAACAACAACAAACTTAGAGGTGATTCATTATGTCTCAACACATCAGCAATAGTCTGTCGAAAGCATCCCACGAAACCTCATCCTGGATCCAAGGCAGAGGTCAGCTTCTGAAGGTTGGAACTTCCTTTCTTTTTTACAGTATCTTGTATCCCCTGCATTACTCTGCATCTCTTTACAAAGACAGCCATGCCATGAATAATAAGAGGGAGGAAAAAGCTAACCTGATTACACAGCTTTTCCACGATTTACTGGAACTAGATGTTCTCCTCTGTAAGATTTAAAAATACAGACTACCATAGGATCCCCCACAGCAGAAAAGCTGCCATTCACTGGCCTCTTTTTGATTACAATCCCAGTGAGCCACCCTAATTGTAAACCCAAACCTGTCTTAGGAAATTTTCAGCAGACTGATTTCCTGCCATCCTCCAGAGCACTACAAACAGGCCACAATTTGAACGAGCACTCTGGTTGTCATGAAGCACCAGCCATGTCCCTGCTCCCCCCTTTCTGTGGCATACTGCAGTTCAAGCTTTCCAGTCTCTGTGGTGGAAGGAGTCAGGCTGGTAGAGGGTGTTACAGACCACCTTCTGGCTCACGGCAAGATGAGAAACCGCAGACTTTCTTGTGGAGGAAAGACTTACCATCTATTACATCATTATTTAGTCACAGGGGGACTGATCTCAACACGACTAGTCATCTTTATGAACCCTATGCAGGCATGGCTGAATGACAACACAAAGTCACCACTCATCACTGCCACTAAAGGTCTACACAGCCTGGGTGAGGCACAGACCACAGCTCCACGAACTGTGTGCCCTGAGCAGTCGGCCATGCTCATGGCTGCACAAGAGTAATGCTCCCGAATACTCAGAGATGCTGAGCACACAAGTCATTCATGAAAGAGGAACAAGGACCAGCCCTGTTCACACCTTGCATATAATTTCACCCATATATTACCCCCAGGTATACAATTTTAATTCGCTAACCAGCCCAGACCCCGTAAAAAAGTTAAATCAAAATTCATGAACTACATGAGGAGTTGATTAATTCATTCAATCCCTTGCAAAGTAAGGGGAAGATATTTTAGTAACTTTCTTCAACAGTGTAAGGTGTCTGGTACACCTCTATCACCTGGAAGGGGAGTACAAAAACAGCATCCTGGAATTATATCCTTGACTGCAGCTCTAAAGAGGGAGGGACACTTTCTAGCTAGCCGCAGCATTTCTCATCTTTCATCACGAGAGGAACGGAGGAGGAGAGAGATTGTTGCAAGGGTACTTTCTCATCCATCTATGCAGCAGTCACTCTCTTCTGACAAGCAGCAAATACAGCTGCATCAACAATTGCATTTTGGTGCAGTTTCACAAGTGATTTAGGCCAGTATAACTACTTTTTTCCTCCCTTCTGTTAGGCATTAATTTTACCCAAATCAGCAAGCTGATCCAAGTGACTCAACCATCCAAGTCAGCAAACAGAGCACAAGCTAGTTACTAGCTAGTATTTATACAGTTATAAAGCAGCAGTACCTTTGGGGCCCTTCACTTCCAAAGCTTACAAACCTATAAAAATACTTCCAGGAGACAGTCCTGGCTGATGACCTTTGATTTTTGCCACTTATGAAACAGAGAGAGGTAAAACCCGGCGGTTTCTGATGGACCTCTTCCTCCCACGCCGCGATTAACTGAAATATGTCCCAGAAGCAGATAGCAGCCATGATCCGATTTGTCCCAATCCCAACTCAAGCAGCTTTACACCACCCTCCTAACAAGATCAGCACTGGCCAAACACCATTTATCCGGCCTGATCAAAGATGGATTAGACAATGAAACCCTAACTGCATAAGCTGTCTGAGCATGCTGGCCTGAGACAGCAGAAAATAAGAAGCCCAGGAAATTTAAGGGCTGCTTTAAAGCTTTTAGACACCCTTTACCTCAAGATCTTAATAACTAGCTACTATCTTATCTTCCTATAGGCTAGTTGTGATACAATGCATTAATAGCCCCCTTCCCCCTTGCCCCCCCCAAAAAAAGCTATTAGTTTTACAGCTGCATTAGTAATTTCTGCAGCAAAATTATTTATTTCAGTATTAGAAGCCGTGTTCATAACCTGAACCATGGGTAGGTACAGGTTAAGCAAAGAAGAAATGGTGGTGGGCATGGCACTCCATGATTCCCTGCTATCAGCCCGGAGACACGAGGTCACAAGTTTACACAGCAACAGCCTGTGGCTCTGGAACAGGAAGTAGAAAATTGACAGGATCTCCAGGAAAAACAAGGTACGACAGTTGCTGGTGTTATTTCCAGCTTCCAGAAAGCCTCTAGTACATATGAAAGGGGGGGGGAAAAACCCAAATCAAAGAATAGGCTCTTTCTTCCTCTTGCAAGCATTACGTACAGTTAAACATAGGGGATTTACTAAAAAGAACCCGTTATTCTAAAATAAGATACTTCAAAAGGAGACACTATCTGAACAGAAACCTTCATGAAAGGCAATCTTGTGTTTCGACTTCTAGGTTAAAAGATACCTAATTTCCTAAACATTAAAGAACTCATTTTTGCTACCTCTGATATTATTTGTAAGTTTGGTTTCAAATTTGTTTTTTCTTGCTTACAAACTTGAAAAGATTCTCCAAATATATAAACCACACTCTTTAACAGTAAAAAAAAAGTCAAGATAAACTTTTGGACATAGAATGGTTTGGGTTGAAAAGGACCTTAAAGATCATCTAGTTATAAATAATGTATTTATGCTTACACACACGCACATATATGTTTATTGTCATATTTTATCTTGAGAAGATTGAAAAACATTTTCCATATATATATATATATACAGAAAGATTAAAATTATGCTATAAATGCCAAATAAGTACAATATGGTTGTCCTAATGTAAAGAACAGCTATACTGACTATACACATACTTAAAAATCAGACTCTACTAGTTGCACATCACCGAATTTCTCCACTATTTGCCATCACTGGATACAGAAACAAACCCCAACTTTCCACTAACTAATTCCATAATTAATCCCTAGCATCATTAACACCAGCATTACAAACTGCTGTGCACATGCATTGCTGAACGCTGCAATCTAAGTTGCACTATTCATTGAAGAGACAACAAAACACTCTTCCATGTAAATATAGAGGGAACTCTTTTCTCTGTACAGAAATTGTACTCATTTGCAAGTATAAAATAAATCAGATTTTTGCTAAACCAGTCCAAATGACTTTCTGAGCAATTTTCAGTTCGTTTACCACTGGTTTACATCAACACCAACGTGCTTAACCACTAACTGCAAGTAAACGGGTGCATCTCCTGTAGTTACAAGGGCCCTCTGCCTCAGTCCCACTCTGAAGAGCTGGAAGAATTTCACATCACTATGTTTGCACGCTCATTCATAACTCCTACCTAGGCACCACGTAAAAGCACTCCTTCGATGCCGAGAGTCTTTCTCCTCGCAATTGTACACATTGTCTGAGTCATACTTGACACCTACGTGTGGGAGAGCACACTCCTTCAAGGCATGAAAGAGCACAGCACGATTTCTGCCAGCCCTTGGGGAGCACAGGCAGCAGCACCTGGGTGCGAAGCTCCAGCAAACACTCAGCCACAAGGGAAAACACAGCGTGGCGGGGTGGAGAGACCACCGTGAGAGGCTGAACACCAGACAGAATCACAGACAGAACTCTCCTGCTGCAGGCTGTTTTAAAAAATAAATAAACCTGGAGCATGAAAACTGGGGACAGACAGCCTGGGAAGCAAAAAGGGAAGAGTACTGGCCAGCATCTGGCATCCTGATGAGAAAGCACAGTGGAGAACAGGATGCTCCCCTTGGAAACTACCGGTGCTTCCCAGCTCAGGAAAAGGTGAGAGGAGAAACAAGTCCAGACGAATAAATCACTCCACTTCCAAAGAGCTCCGATATACTTGCCACGAGAGACAGAAGCAGAAGAGGCCGGCGCAATTGCCGTGATAAAACAACCCTCCACGACACCCAGACAAAGGGAGGCAGAAACACCTCGCCAGCATCACCCCCCACACACAGAAGCCAGTGCCCGGGGAAGGAGCGGTGCTCCGGGGCAGCCGACGGGCAGGTACGTGAGCGGGAAGCCGCCCCAAGGGTGCCTTCTCCCCGGTTCCCCGGCGGCACCTGGGACGTGTCCCGGTGCGGGGCCAGCCCCGCGGGGCCCGGAGCGCCGCCACACGTG
>VXBX01005245.1:206215-233157 GCA_013400415.1 Scytalopus superciliaris | reverse complement strand
AAAAAAAAAAAAAAAAAAACCCCACAAGACAAGAAGGGGAAAAAAAAAGGCGGGGGAAGGGATGGACTGCAGCTCTCCTCGCTGTTCCTCAAACCTTGGGAACTTCAGCTGTGGCTGCTGGCAAGAAGGGGCCGCTAATCCCGCAGTCTGTAGCAATCAGAAACACAGCCATATTTAGTAATGTTTTCCAGCCCCTTCTCCTATTCCTGCCTGCTGAACAGCCATTTGGAAGGTGATCAGGGCTACAGATTCAAACCAAAACGAAACGTTACCAGCCCGTGCAAAATTCTGAAGGGGATATCCACAGCCCTGCAAAGCTGATGTTAAAACCTTGGCGGAAATCCCTCCCTGAGTGACACTGGAGCTGGCCGAGGATAACAGCCCTGTGCTGTGGGGTCTGGCTGACACAGAAATTGGCTGTATGACTCAGGATTACCATCATTGTGCTGGCCCCACTCCCTCCAGAGACTTGCCTCTGACTTTATTAATATCACTTTTCTTCATACAGCTTCCACTCAGATAGAGTTTAGGTGGTTTGGGTAACATGGGTTAAATATGGAAAGGGGAAATCACTGTAGTCTCTCAAGTAAGTGCTATAAATTCCAGCAATTTAGAATGGAAGGGAAAAGTGGAATCAGTCTGAGTGCATCCTTCAGCAGTGAGGATGCACAGGTAGGGCACCCAAATAAATGTAATTGTGGTACCAGGTTATAACCATGTCATCCTGGAGGAGTCACTTCAGTTTTATCTCCTGGAACCTGCTTACACTGATTTTTAAAGTCACAGTATGCCTTCTTCTCCCCTTGATATCCATTCTCCAGCCATCAGCCTGTTTGGGTGCCTCAGCTGTACAGCTCTTACCTCATACACTTACGAAATACACTTTATATTTGACCTCAACACTGAGTTTCCTCAGTTTGCAGTATGTATTTAGAGGTTAATTACAAAAACTCAGGTGACAGATTTTGCTGGATAACATCCATGTTCTACTTAACACAGACCTGCATACATATGTCAGTTTATGCCCATATGTAAGCTTATACATACGTGTATGCTCACACATGAACACTCACATGCACACACGTACATGCAAGGGTTTAAGAAAGCCTCAACACTGCTCTTTTCTGCACCTTCAGGGGCTGCTTCATGCACACAGGCTGCTCATCCCTCACCAGTGCCTCTCCCAGGGCCTCTATCTCCTCCAGCTGCTTGGCCCGCCCAGAGGCCTCCCTGTCCCAAGGGAGCCCCTGGATTCCTGGGGTTAGAGGGTTGCTGGGGATTTGGGGGCATACCCTTGGCTTGCACCCTCTTGTGGAGCTCCCCACTGGCCCGGGGCCGATGGGAACCCAAGCCGGGATGTGTGGGGGTGGGAAGGGGGTGTCCGTCCCCACTGCCACTCCCTCATCAGCATCCCGGCATCTGCTCCAGCACGTCCCACCCCCTCAGGACTGCTTCCCCCACTGCATCCCTCAGCCCTCTGCTTTTGTGGTTTATCTTTTTATCCCCTTTACTGCAGCAGGAACTTTCCCTTGGGAGCCATTAGTAGGGGAAGAGAGATGAGAAGAAATGAGAGCCAGAGGTTCAGATTGTGAGCAGGAATGAACTCACCCCCTACTGCCAAAACCTCACTGAAGGCTCCATTTACTGGGAGCATGAGCCTACAAGGGCTCACTGCCCTGCCTCTTCTTCCCCAAAACCCACTGAGATCTCGGCAGTGTGTCTAAAATCCCTGCTCAGGCTGCCTGTGGCCATCCTGTGTCACTGTGCACAGATCTCTGCCAGCACAAACATCATGCCAGGTAATCCCTTCCATAAATTTCTCGAGCTCTAACTAAAACCACTGTTAAAGCAGTTTCCAGCTCTTCCACATCTGTGGGGCAGCCTCTTTAGAATTAACTTACAGCAAAGCCCCCCATTTAATATAAAACTATTACCAAGATGTTGCTTTGTTTTAAAGACTATTACCTCATGTTATCAGCTCTGTGCTGTGACAAAGTGCCAGCATCAAATTGGTCAAAAACAGACCAACAAAAAGAAAATTACCAGCTGCAATAAACCTCCCTCAAGTGCTTTACCACTCACGGGCTACCTGAGAGGCGTGGGATCCCTGACCCTCAGAAGCAAGCCCCTGCTGCAGCGTGCAGCCAGTAATCACATTTCATCCTGGCACAGACAAATTCCTCTTGCACTTCCCCCCTGCCGCCGAGCGCAGCACGCTCGCCCCGGAGAGCGGATTATAATCAAGCTCAGCGGGGCTCACAATCAACACAGGTAAGTACACATCGCGCCTCGCTGTGCTTCGGAAATAAATAAGGCAGCCCCTTTCACCTGCTGTATCCTTGATAATTCATCTCCTTCCTCCACTTTTCGACCCATGAGAAATTTCTTCAGCTGAAACCGTTTTTCATTAGTTTTCAGAGATACCTAATTTTTAAATGCATCCCAGTCCATTAGTCACAGCTGGTATTCTCCATCCACAACTTCCACGTCATCCTCTAAGGCTGTAATTTAGCAGTAGGACCCTACCAGATCCTTATGTCCCCAAATTTTACCCAACAGCATCTGCATAAGCCAATGCCCAGCTGTGACAAGGGTGGGAATACTTGCTAAAGGCAGGTTTATATTTTCACCACTGGTCTTTCTCCCATCAATGTTTGTCTCTTTTTTAAAAATTATTTTTAAAAGAGAACAGAAGTTTAAATTGCAGGGCAGGATTTGCCACAAAGCACTTCCTATTTTTTGTGAAATGTTGTGCTGTGACTGACTCTGCATCAAGGGATTCACTCGGTAGTTCAGAAAAGAAAGGAGAGGAGAAAAAAAAGAAAAAAAAAAAGAAAAAAAGACAGTAAATATTTTTTCTGTTCACTGCTCAACAGAACCAGAAAGCAGTAGCATCAAAACCACGTGAGAGCTGTCACTTTCCTGGTGCAGTAACTGCCCAGGTTAGCAAAAATAGCTGTGCTGGTTTTATTCAGGGAGAAGAAAAGGCAGCATCCGAAAGCTAAGCAGGTAAAGGGAACAAATTATGTCAGAGCAACATTTTCCTACCTATGCAACCCATTTCTGCTGCTTTGCTCATTTGGTGACTCAAACACCACAGGCTAAGCCCTGCAGCATTCCAGTGGGTCCCCAGTTCCAGCAGTGTGAGGAGGACACAGGCTGGTAGACCTGGGAATGGGTGACTCTGAACATCCTTGCCAAAGGTACTCAGGTGGTGGCAAATCGAGCCTTTACTCCCAGCCCAAACAAGAGCCGAAGTGCCTCATTTTCAGTGACAGTAAGGGGGTTATCTGCACACACAGAGGCAGGACCCCTGTTGGGCAGGCAGGAGGGTTGCTGGGACCAGCCGGAGCGTTCTCAGGGAGTCTGTGACCTGTGCTGGAGTGCAAAAGGGATCTGTGGACTCTTCCGGCTGGCCCCGGAGTGGATGAAAGTCCTACCAGCCCTCTACAGTTCACAGGGAGTGCTCTCTGCTCTGGTGGGATGGGGCTGTGCAAAGCTCGCCTTCACCCCATAGAAAGTACGCGAGCGGGGCGCAGGCACAGCCCCCGGGACTGGTGCTGCTGGGAGGGAGCCAGCCCTGCTTTGCCTGGGGCAGGGAATACCGGGAAGCGTGGCCGAGATCCTGTCACACCCTTTGCAGTGTATGTGCCCGACACCGCGAGAGCCAGGCAGGAGAGTGTCCTGCCTCTGAAATACACCTGCCCCACAGACACTAGCTCAGGGCTCAGCCCTGCCCCAGCAAGCTGCTCCCACCCAGGCCCCTCTCACCCCTCTGCAGCAGTCACGGCTCTGCCGTGGCCAGGAGGAGAGCGCTGGCATTTCCAGTCCCAGCTCTTCCTGCCACAGTGGCTGCTGCGAGATGTTTCCTTCCTCCACCGCAGCGGTCAGGAAAAGGCTTTGTCTGACAGGGGATGATGGAGCCGGCTACCCTTGCCCATGGGGAGGTGGGTCTGGGGAGCCTCCTGCCAGCATCGCCCGAGCGCCTCCCAGCTTCAGGACATGTCCCTTGCCTGCAAACACCGATTAACTTTCCTGGGAAACGAAGCAATCCGGCCCGTTCTTTCTGTTTGGAATGAATGTCCCGTGACAGTTTATTTTAATCATCTTGCTGCTTTTAATAGTTCGTGGCAGTGCTGGGAGGCAGCCTCTCCTGCTGGGCAAACCATAGGTACGGCAGCCCTATGGAGAGCAGGCATCCTCCAGCATAGCTCACGGAGGTGCCAGGGGAATGCATATGGAAGAGTCTGGGGGACTGATCTGTCAGTTCCTGGACAGCAGAGCAGGGAACAACTGCTCTGTCCATCCAGAGGACAAACACCAGGCTCGGCTCATCCTCAGTGTCCCCCTAAAAGCTACGCCCTGTGAGAGGAGGGCCAGTCCTGCAGGCCACGCTGCGTGTGGCACCACCATCCTCAGCCCCTGGAGTGCCTGTGCTGATCCCATCCGTGTCCTGACCCCCACCGGCCGCATTGGGGATGTGCGCCCTGCACCACTCAGCCCCACAAACCCAGGTGCTGGGCCCCAGCCACTCCACTGGCTTTTCTGCTCAAGCCCCTCTGGTTTTCTCACCTTCTGCCAGGGGAAGCAGCACGGGCAAATGACCTCTGAGGTAGGTACAGTTAAGTTCTTGGTGTAGGTTTCCTCCTGTGCTGTAGAGATACGTGACTCTCCAGTGGAACCAGCCTGCTGGCTGTGCTGGCTGTCTCTCCTCTGAATCAAACTCCCTGGCTGCAGCAGAGAGGGGAGCACTTCCCTTAGCAAAGGAGAGGGGTTGGGGTGCAGAGAAATCCTCTTCAGCCTCACAACAAGGGGCCAAGTGAACACAGACAGCACAAACCCAGCACTTTTCCTGGTGTGGGGTCCCACCACAGTTAAATTGTAGATCTGTGCTGGAGCATAAGCCATGTCCTTGAAGTCACCTCCCAGAAACTTTCCAGGTGAGAGGGAAATGGTGAGCTGAGCTTCAAGCAAAAGCTGATCAAGGGCTTTATCCGTTCCTTACCCACAAGGACACATCAGGGCAAGACAGCTGGGTGCCTCGTGCTTCTGAAAATGATGAGCTGGTGAGCTGTGTGCCACACAATTACATCGCCAGCAGAAAGGATCAAAAGCCCGCACAGCGAATTGGACTGTGTGTTACCTCATTAAAACCTGTTTTGGCTGTGCCGATACCTCAGCTTCAAAGCCTGCTGCAGTTCCCAGAGACAACATTATCACTCAGGCACGCACAGAGCCTTGTCTGAGGCTGGAGCCAGTCCCTGCTCCAGAGGTGAGCTCCTTGCTCCTGCACCGGCCACAGGGGAAGCTTTGGGAGGCAGCAACGTGGTCTTAAACAGCCAGTTGGAACCCAGGATGGACTTGGCAGCATGGACACAGTGCACGCAGCCCCCACGTGTCCCTCTCAGCCCCCAGTGGGGAAGTGCTGAGAGGGAAACGAAACAAGTTTTCAACACATGCCGACTGGCTACAGGGCAGCCTGTGGAGGTGCATCCACCCAGCAACTTGCAGGTCCTGAAAGTTTTGCCAGAGTCCTCTGGGGAGAACCTCAGGGACGGCCCAGGATTGAATAAAGCGTTCTGGGAGGGAAAAGTCTGGGCTAGGAGGAAGGATGCTTCCCATGCTGCTACACTAGGAGCACTCAGTGCCAGGAGTTTGGGGGAGTAAAAGTGAAAGGTAGGCTCAGCTCTGGTGCGATGCTGTTTCTTTATAAAGCAACACAGAGAGATGTTTCCCTGGATACAGTGGGAATGAAGAGCAGGAATTAAGTTTCTTTGATCACAGCTCTAACGATTTGCCTTTTTTTCCCTCTCCTTTGCTTTTCTTCATCAAGTCATCACTTCACCCACAGAGCTGGTGTGGGCTGCCTTACAGGGCTGGCTGCTCAGCACATCTCTTGGCTGTGCAGTTCAGCACCTCCCTGCTCCCAGGCAAATCTCTTGACTGGCATCACCTCTCTCTGCCACCAGTACTTCATGTCCAGTGAGACCTTTCCTGGCCACAGAGCCCTGTTCCAGCTTCAGCCTTGCATGAGGTCAGGGATTTGAGCAATGGCTCCTCTCCTAAAAAGGAGCCATGGGAAGCTGTCCGTTTATCCTGAGCAACACACCTTGTCACAACTCCCACTTCCATGAGATTCTGCACAATTTCTCTCAGAAGTCAATTAGGGCTGTAGTGAATTAAGCCATCCACAGTATAATTCCAGCTTAATTAGCTGCAAGCAACCACATTATGAGTAACACGGCATTGCGAGGCCAACCACTCCATCATCATCAGTTCTCCACTTCCTCCCTCCTTCTTCCTTATGGCTGAGCAATAGTGAAACCTCCAGGGCAGACCTCTTCTGCAGGGCACGTGTGCACCAGGCAGCGCCGAGTCCCACGGACCTGGGGTGAGTGGAGAAGGCAGCCTGCCTTAAATGCTCCTCGTGCACAGCCAAGCCATCGCCCAGCCCAGTGACTGTACTTCTACCTGACTGATTTCTAAGCATCCTTCTCAGCATGTTTTGCCCAAATTGAGAGTCTCAGTGAGGGAGGCTGCCCCAGCACCAGGAGCTGGCTCGAGCAGAGACCCCAGCACCTCTCCTCTCATCTGCCAGACCATCACTGCTCAAGACATTGCACATTTCTTTTCCTCTTGCTGAACGGCTGCTCAGCTGTTTGTTTTGCTCAGTCACTCTGGCTTGAAATGGTAGCAAGGATGGGAGAGTCACAAATATAGGACAGAAGGGGTTTTGGTTTGTTGTTTGGTTTTTTTTTTTTTTCCTATCCTTCTCCTTCTGCTTTTGCTCCCACTGCTAGAGCATGAGGGAAAGCCAAATTAAGTCCAAACAGACAGCAAGCAGTTATCTGCTAGTATTAGCTATCTGTCCTGGAACTGGGAATGCTGTCTCTGGCTGTGCTTAGAGACAAAGTTCAAAAGGACATGCCCCCAGCAAAGTTCAAATCTAGGCTTTTCAGGGAAAGCAACACAGCTGGGATCTTGCCAACAGGATGGTGACAAAGCATCTTCAGAACAGGCTGAGCTGTCTGATCTCTGGTTGGGCTGCAGCAGCCTGAATTTTATTTTCAGATCACTCAGACCACTCTCCTGAGGCCTCCCTCACCATCCAGGCAGGGCAGCCTGCAGATTTCCACCATATCTCCCCTACTCCAGTGCCTGCCACTGAGGAGTCCCACTCCACAGCCACTGAATCTGCACCCTCATTCTCCATTTACATTAAATGGTACTTGACTCAATTTGTGGAAGGAATTGAAGAGGGCTAAATCTTAAACCTGGCAGGTCAGTGCTGCTGTGCCCAGGAGCCCAGAAGGAACTGGCTCTAATGGCCACTGCCCTCACTCTGCCCTGGGGGAAGCTGTAGCAGGAAGAAGCTCAGCTGCTCTTCACAGGGGGAGGCTGTTTGGAGTGGGATGAAGCTGCAGATTTAGTGATTCACCTCCATTTCCCAGAGGCTGTGACAGGGCTGATGGCTCTGCCCCTCAGCTCTGCTGTTGCAACAGCCTGTGAGGGTCACGCTGTAACCTGCACAGACTTGTTTGTTTGTTTTCCTAACCAGGTTTATTAATTTAATGATCTGGTTTGCACATCCTTTGTGCCAGAGCTGCCTGGTGCAGGGACAGGAACATTTGAAATCAATTTCATCATCCCTTACATTTCCATAAACTCTCTCTCTGCCCTCCCTCTTGTTCAGACCCTTCTAACACTGGCTGGGATCAGCCCTGAGGCTGCAGGGTGCAGACAACAAACAGAGCTCCAGCACCAACTTCCAGGAACTGTTTTCTTGTAGGACCCACAGATTAAGTTGCAGTTCAATCTCTTTTGCACTATTACAGCCTTTGTAACAACTCACCTACTCAGACCATCCTCACAAAATCCCAGGAAAACCTCTACGAGGGATTTAAGCAGCTCTGGAAATCCAAGTAAGAGCAACTAATCTGGAGCCACAAGAAATTCTGAGCTCAAAGTTGTGCTCTTGGAAAATATTGTAGGAGACTAATTTTGTCCCTTCCATGAGGATGTACAAAGATGTGGAAAGTTGAAGGAAAATACTGTGCCAGTGTTAAAAAAAAAAAAAACCACAATTCTCTTTCATCTTGCACCAGACACAGCAGCTCATGCACCACAATGCAAATGACACAAAAAGCAGCCTGATCTTATAAGGGTCGGCACGCTGTCAGCACACGGGGTCTGCTCTGTATCACAGCAGTGCCTGCCCAGCAGTGCCATTTCAAGTTGATCCTATGATGGGAAAGCAATTTTAATGGAATTTAAAGGGCACCCTGGTCACAGAGATACCCTGCAAGTTTCTGGTAAACACTTTGGAAGAAGACAGAAGTAGCTGAACCAGTCATCTCCCAGATCACTAAGTCCGGTCCCGCTTTTAACAGCGCAGACCATCAGCACAGCAGTGCCTGTATGCCACACGCCATGAACCCACCTCCAGCCCTTCATCCCTATCCAGGCTTTCAAAAGCTGCAGCCCACATAACACAACTTCAAAAGTAGCTCGTGCTCACACTGACCTCTTCATGGGACTGCACCCACTCGCTCAGCAGCATGTGGTGAATCTTCATGCCTCCTCCTGCTGCACCCCACCTTGGATTTTTAACTTCTACTTACACTTAAATTTCTTAATGAGAAGACTTCTTCCCCTCCCAACATTTGCTTAAGACAGAAATCCCACCCTCTGGGAGCAGCAGACACATGTGCTCCCCTGGGAAGGAGTTTACTGTAAGCTGCATCCTCCCTGCTCCTTGTTTAGCAGCACTGGCCTTGGCAGCAGCACTTTCTGGCTGCACCAAACCCTTCCCCATCGCTGCCACCGAGGGCCTGACCCAGCCCTGACCGCAGCTTCCAACTCAGACTTTCTCATCAAGGTTTAAATCTCTGCCAACACAGGATGGGAGGGACAGAGTTATGAGGTGCTGGTGTTGCACTCCAGTTTTTCATGCCACGGCTGTCAAGACCAGAATACTGTAGCACTTGAAGAGGCGAGAAAGACCAGAGTACTGGCACAAATTTCTTGTTCAATTTTTAGCAAAAATGCAACAAAAAGCAGATTTTCTGGAGACAAATGAAAAGTAGTTTTGCCATTCATTAAATTAGACTTCTAGGCATACCTACTGCCTCCTCTACTATCCTTACCTTCCAGTGACTCCAGAGATTGGAAACAGGAGCAAAGCAAAGTCTGTTTGCACGTTGTTTGTTACAGACTCAGAAACACCATCTTCAGGCCAAGAACAGAGCTAGACTGGCCCAAATTCACAGCCTCACGTTTTGAGTCGGTAACTCTCGGAGGGCACATGAACAAGGTGCAGTCTCCTCCAAAGTGCCCAGTGGTACAGCGAGGGTGCTGTAACACCCCAGTTCAGCTACAGAGTCCCTCAGTGGCAGGGCAGGTCTGCAGGGCTGTCACAGGACAGGCTGACACCACCTCCAGGGATGATCCACATGGTCTTCTCTGCACCTGGGAAAGGAGGGAAGGGCAACACACGCACAACGACTGCAGCACATGGATAATCTTTATTGGTAACATCAGTGGAGCACCAGTAAACCATTACTGACTGTAGTGGTGACACACAGCTGAGGCACATGCTAAGGCACTTTTATTATATAAAAAAAATTTAAATTCTTTTGTGACAGCAACTGGGACACGAGGCTCCCGCATTAGAGAGCTTCAGGCATACAGTATGGTGCTTCATATTTAATTATTTTTACTTTGCTCATAAGTAGGTCTAAATGCAGCATATACAATATGGTTAAGAATACAGGTAAATCCAGCAACCAGTGTACGGTGTAGAAAAGTAAAGACTTATCTATATATAACCATGGTCCCGAGAGAAAGGCAGTGATAAAGACCTTTATTTTTTTTCTTAATTACTTATTACAAGAGATACAAAGGCCTTACATATATCTGTGCAGATTAAAGGGTTTTTAATATACTCTTAGTCAATGGTGCACAATAACTAATCCCAACCCCTGGTTACAGAGCAGGTGCAAGAGGCTTGGACATGTCAATAAGAGGAATTTCCCTCCCCTTGTCCCCACCCTCTGCCCAATACCCTATTAAATTCTTCTAGATTCTGTCTATTACCATTAAATATATTTGGTCCCCCAGAGATTCTCAGACAAGCACAAGGACATTGCTCTGCTTCCCCAGCCTGTCATTAACTACTGGTCCACACTACCTTAGATGAAACCGCTCAGAGGCAGAGACACTAGCAGGACATCATTGCACTTCAGAGATCTGTCCAGACAGGAAAAATAAGCAGAGGGGAAAATTAAGAAAAAAAGGGAAAAAAAAAGAAAAAAAGACAACTTTGGCAAGTCCTCCAGGTGACTGGTCCTGAGAGGAGCTTCCCTCTTCACCCCCTTCCTGGAAACACATGAAAGAAGAAAGGGCAAATTGCCATGGCCAAAGCACACCGTTTTTCCTGAAACTGCTCCCAGACCATGTGGGTGGGCAGATTTTTAAAAGAGGCAGAAATCTGAGGTCACTGAACATGATTGCCAAAAGCAAACAAAGAGGGAGGGGAAAGAATACAGGAAGGAGCATCCCTGCAGCTAGAATTGAAGACAAAAGGAGATTTACAGCAAAAATAATCTTTCCCTAACCCCACTCCCTCCAAACTGTGTAAGGATGTACCAGCAGACATGGCACAGACAGTTCTACAGGCCTTTGTGGTGGCCAAACTGCTGGTCAGATTTCTGAGCCCTGACTCTTTGGCATTAAATACAAAGAGGATTAGAAACTGGAAAGAGGAGAAAACTAGGAACACAGATGCCCGATGGCTCCAGATACACAATCTGGGCTTGCTCTGAAGATCCCCAGCCAATTTAGGAGAGGGTTTGCTGAAAGTCCAATGGAAGAGGAGGGGGGGGTTTCAGTGGGTCGCTCCCTCACATGTAACCTGGGTCAAACGGGAGGACTTATTCAGTAGCTTTGGCATCACCAGCATCTGCCTTGCCATCCACTTCCTCATCGGAGCACTCTCCTGTACCCTTCCTGACCATGCGACGTGTCACGACAAAGGGCAGGTCTCCGCGCCTGGGGAAGGACAGACAGCCCGTCAGCCACACAAGGTTCCCCTGAACCCACCGCACGGGGCAGGCTGGGCAGAGAGGTCAGGAAGCACCAGGCTCGCTGTTTGCTGTGGGGCAGCTGCCACCGGGAGCAGTCACAGCAGGGCTATGCTGGACTGGCTGCCAAGGCGTGGCCCAAAAGGCTCTGCCTTACCTGAGTTTGCTCTTCAGGGAGCTGACTTCTCTATTCATGGCGTCGGCTGTTTCGGTGGCATCCTCCAGCTCACGCTGGAGCTTCCTGCGGGATGCATTGGCTCGCTGGGCCTCCTCCTCTGCTTCCTCAAGCTGGCGTTTCAGCTGCTTCAAGCGTATGTTTGCCTTGTCCGCCTGCGTGTATGTGGGGGAAAAAATACTAAGAAATCAGTGTTGTCTCAGAGTTCCAGCACAGTAGTTAGAGCAGCAAAATGCAGAGTCTCCAAAGCCCCCTGTTCCCTTTCTGAAGGGAGCTGCCTAGGACTTTTCCTTAAAAGCATTGTATTTTCATCGGTCTCATCTTGCGGTTATTACAGTGACAGGAAAAAAAGAGAAACCCGTAGGATGGTTAATGCTAGAGCCTTGTTACATGCAGATGATGCCTCAGTCAAAGCAGGGAAATCCTTCCCCTGTGCTGCAGGTCACTATACACACCTGATCTTTGAATTGCTCAGCATTACGCCTCTCATCATCCACCTGCAGCAAGATATCTTTCAGCTTCTTCTCAGCACGGCGCACCTGTTTGCTGGCAGCCTGGCGTTCCCTACACACAAACACAGGGGTGCTCAGACAACATATCTCCCATTCTCCCCAACAAACTACCTGACTTGGACAAGTCAGAAACAAGAAGACAGAAAAACCCTCCTTAACTTAGGTAATAAAGGGGATTGGGAAGCAACGTTTCCCAGAAATGACCAAAAGACAGTGATGTCATAGGGATATGAGCTTTCTTGAAGCTACAGAGGGGCAGCACATGGATCACAGCTGCAGTTTTAGGAGTGGTTAAATCCAGATGAAGCTGTAAGTCCCTACTGTGAAAAACAAGGAAGGTTTGCCAAGATCTTACTTCTGTGCTACCCAGTACAGCTAGGATGAAGCTCTCACTCAGACAAATCAGAATTTGTTCAGGAGAGCTTAAAATCCCAGAGTGGGTGGAAGCTTGTAAAACAGAGTTTCTACTAGAACATACTTTGTCTCCAAGTCCAACTGCTCTTCCAGCTGCGCTATCTTTGCTTCCAAGGCCGTGATGGTAGCCTTGTACTTGGACTTCACAGCACTCTCCATCTCCTGAAGTTTCAGCTTGAGCTCCTTGTTCTGGCGCTCCATCTGCTGGCGAGCGTTCTCGTTCTTCTGCGCGTTGCTGCGCTCGGCATTCAGGTCGGCGTTCATCTGATCGATCTGCAGAGAGAAGCAAGGACTCCTCAGCACACCCAGTGCTCCAGCCTGAAAGCCTGATTTATTTCTCACACTTGCAAAGAAAAAGAACCCTCAGGGTGAGCTGAATACTTGGAATACCTGTGATGCAAAGGGAGCTGTCTGCAGGCAGGGCACTTCTCAAAGTATCTTCGTTTACCCAGATTTTCAAAGTAATTCCTTGAATAACAGGTTTATCAACTTCCTCTTAGGGATAACTGAACTTGCCAATCATGTACACTGCTCTTTGGGGTGAAGGCCATGGCCTTACACTTCACATAGTAATTATCAGTCTTTGAATTACAAAAATCCTGAAGCAAGTGGATCCAATACATGTGCTTTACTAATTTATAGATTATTTGCTGTCTGTCTACTTCTACTACACAGAAGCAGCTTAAAAATACTGACTTGCACAGGTGAAAGGACAAGAACTCAGTCTACTTCCAAGCTGGGTCTCTGGCTGACAGTCAACCAATAGAGAACTGCACTCTCCTCTATCAGAGCAAACGAGCTGTTTGGAAAACCATCAGACTAGCTCCTTGGCCTTGGAGCACTAAGAAAACAACATGCTTGACTCTCAAAGTTGGGCAGACAAAATATGGCAGAAAACAGGCAGACTAAGATCATGGTTTCTATAGCAGCCCAACAAATTTCATATGGTTAGTCCCTTTGAACTAGCACAGAACTGGCAGGAAAGTAATTTTCCAAACACATTGTGGCACTGTTCAGCATGTCAAGTTGGAGCAGGATGCTACAGATCGCTTTTCTCAATACCTCTTAATAGAAAAAAAAGGGATCAGGAGGGTTTTTTTGGGTGGAGTGTGTTTGGTTAGTTTGTTGTGGTTTTTAAAAATAAACTTGGGCAATTGTTCCAGCTACCCAATTTAAAATTATCAAAACCAGTGAGTTAACATCAGTGTGGCTGCTGTTTTCTGTATCATGGTATTCAGCTGTTTCATCTTGCTCACACCTCTGGACTTCTGAGGGCCCGTACTGTACACAAGGCAGCAGCTGGCATGACTCAGAGTGTGGTTTAACAATTTAAACAGACTGGGCACAGTGCAGGCTGAACAGGTACCTGAAGATTTGCCTTCTTGAGCCGGTCATTGATTATCTCTGTGTTGCCCTGTTCTTCTTCCAGCTCCTCCTCCAGCTGAGCTATCCGTGCCTCCAGGCGTCTCTTCTCCTCCATGGCCAGTGCTCTGTAGGACACAGAATCATTAAAGCATTAAAGCAGCAATGATGGCATCAATGCCCTGGGGAAAATTCACCACATGTACACAAAATAAGCTCACTCTTCCAAGAGCAGAGGGGATACAGTGTGTGCTCCAGTCTACATAAAAATAACAGCCTGCAAAGTATTTTCTCAAAGCAGCTCCTCCTCCCTTAAACGGGGAACATTACTCACCCTTTCCCACTGTTGTTGGCAATCTCATCAGCCAGCTCATCCCTTTCTTGCTGGGCCTGGCGCTTGGCACGCTCAGCAGCTGCAAGTTCCTGGAATGAAAACGAGACGGTCAGTGATCCAATAGGAAGCTACCAATTAATGCAGCATAGGAAAAAGTAGTTACTGGTAAAGGCTGGTATGGCCTCTAGCAAGATCCAGAGTTAATTATATGATACAGTCTGTCCCCTCTCCACCCCACAGCTTCCTTTGTTTTGCACACTCCTACCACAACTGTCAGGAAAGGGCCAAATTCTGCATTTTGAAGCAGACCTCATATTTGAGCAGAGCAAAAAGTACAAAAGAGAGGAAATAAATACTAGCTTAGACTGCTGCATATAGTTCTTGGCCAAAGAAAACAAACCAGCCCTTGACTTGCATGCATATTCCATTACCTCCTGCAACTGGATCATCTCTGCTTCCATGCTCTTCAGCTTCTTCTCATTTTCTTTGGCCTGTGCTAAGATCTCTTCTCTGGAAGTACGTGTGTCCTCCAGTTCCCGCATGTAATCCTTCATTTGTGCCTGAAAAGGGAGAACAGAAATGGATGAATTTTAGAGCATTCACATTAACAACTTGGGTTTGTTTGTCTAAAGGGAAACATGGATGAAAAATGAAATAGGGATTCATTATTCTTCAGCTACTAAAAAGGTTGCTGTAAAAGCAAAAAGAATCATCCTTTTCACATTTCACAAGTAACAAGGATAAGTTTAATTAGAAGCAAACAGGACTGTTTATTTGCAGAAAAGAAGTTTTGTCAGAAAAATGGAGAGGGGGAACGAGGGTACAGGAAGCTTTCTAGCAAAGCAATGGAATGGACATTCTAGGGAGGATTTAGAGTTTTCCTGAACAACAGATCAGACAACAGCCTGTAGAAATTAAAAAAGCACAATAGAATTGTCTTGGGGCGGAGAAGCCCTAAATGTTATTTATGGTCCTCTACCTTTGCAGTTTTGCAATCCTTTCCAAAAACACTGACCTGAGGCAAGCACTAGAGTGGACTTTGCCTACAGCTTGTCTCCCAGGGAGTTAAACAGGCAGATTGGGATTAGAAGGATGTTTGAAATGCCAATAAATCTTTTGTGGTAAATTGCCACAAGGTTCTGCTGCTCTTGTGACATTGATGCATGGCTCTCATGAGGTGAAATCCTGTATCCCATTTCCCTGGGAAAATGCCCTACACTGACTGTTAAAGCAGTTGCAGTGTCTCACCTGCAGTTTGCGGAGCTGCTTGATGGCTTCTTCACGGTTCTTGTTAGCAGTGTCTATATGGCTTTCCAAATCCTTCAGGTCCATCTCCAGCTTCTTCCTGGCAGCCACAGCCATGGAGCGCTGTTTTCGTTCATCCTCCAATTCCGCCTCCATCTCCCGAACCTGTGTGAAGAAACACAGGCATCAGCACTTCAGCTCCTTCATTTCCCAACACCCACTTCTCACATCCCCCTTTCAAATGCTCCATAAGTGCAAGCATGTGACTTGTCTTCATTCTCCCTGGCAGGGGGATGGGGATAACATTCCTCACTAATAAAGCCTCACGGGTTCCTTTGATAGACAAAGGCTGTTTGAACAATCACACACACAAGGGAGAAAGTCTCTCACAGCTTTGCAACACTTCATGGAGTGTTACCATTAACAACATTCTGCAGATTGGCACTTTCTGTCTAACTATCTTTGGACACAAGTGCCTTTGTGTACAGAACACTTTCAGGAATTATGGAGCAATTCTTACTTGTCTGATGAGCTGTTTCTTCTTCTCTTCATTCTGCTCATCACGTCCCTGGAGGTCCCGGTCAAACTGTGCCTTCATAGCCTGTTGGTTCACTTCTAGCCGCAGTTTGGCATCCTCTGTGGCCTGCAGTTCATCCTCCAGCTCTTCCAGCTGTGTCTTCATCTCCTCTACCTGCTGCTCCAGGGCTCGCTTAGCTTTCTCCAGCTCATGGACCTACAGCACAGTACCACATGTGAGGTTTCCTCGAAGACTGCAGACAATTTAATCTACCCTAACAGCCAAAACGCCTAAGAACAGCCATTCACATCAGACAGAATACCAGAACACTGCATCTGTCCCTTGCATTAGGGCAGATGCAAGCTGCCAGTCTGAATCACAGTTACTGTTGGTTCTGGTCACGTATATGTGGTGGCAGGGAGAAAGAAAAGCATTTGTCAGCCCAGTCCTGACTTATTCCAGACTTATCAGAGCTGGATACCTCTGGTTTTGATAGAATTCAAGAAAATACTTCTTGGTCTCTGAATTTGTTCTTTTCCTTCGATACAATATTTTTTATCTTGAAACATTGGGGTCAGTGTATTCCACTGCCTGGCTAATTGCTGTATTTTACATATTAGGCTTACAGCATACCTTCATCTCTGCACAAGGATACCAGTTAATTTTCAGTTTGTCACTGCCTCATTTGGGTCATTATCAGACTCTTCCAATTCATCTTTCCCATTTACTAATGTAATACAAACATAACATTCACAAACTCACAATGTATCCAGTACTCTCTACAACACTCCTTGGTGTTACCACTCACATAAGTTTTTATCAGTATTACAGTAACAGTATCACCTGTGTGACATTTCCTGCCCCAGTAAGCTTAACTTCATACTTACACTTTTCCCAACATCATCCTTTGAACTCATTAGATCTTCCATCTCTGCACGGAACTGCTTATTGACTCGTTCCAGCTCAGCCTTCTGCTCTATGGCTTCTTCCAGGGCTCTGGCCAGGGAGAGGGCCTTGGTCTCCTTCTCACGGGCTTCTGCCTCAGCACGGTCCCGTTCTTCTGCATACTTGGCAGAGATGGTCTTCTCCTCTGCCAACAGCTACAAGAGTGCAGCATCAGTATTCTGAGATATTACTGATAATTTTCTAACAAGGTAAACAAGCATCTTTTCATCAGAGCCTTCTTAATAGTCTTCTTCCATGGATAGAAGAAATCAAGAAAATGCAGCTTCAGAGAATGAAGCATGACACCGGTGATGACCCCAGGTAAACAACTCCTGATTCCTTGGGCCTCCTATCTATTATTTCCAACTTTCTCTCAGAGAGGATCTGCAATCAGTGCTTCAATCTTGGTTTTGATATAAATGTTATCCCTTTGGGAAAAGAACATTACTAAAATTCCTATGCATAGAACAGAATTAATTTACTTCTATTAAAGCTTATTTCTGCAACCTACATACTCTTAGTTCAGAAATAAATAAGCATTTTTCAAGCAATATTGCTTAAGGATTCTTAAAGCAGACCTGTCAATAAGATGCACCTACTCAATACTCAGTGACTCAAGTCATACCTGATCAAACTTCTTCTGCTTCTTCTCTAGGTTGGAAACAATCTGCCGCTGATGATCCAAGTCCACAGCGAGGTCATCCAGCTCTTGCTGCAGACGGGTCTTTGTTTTTTCCAGCTTGTCATATGCAGCTGTCTTCTCATCATATCGCTGGCTCAAGCCCTCCAAGTCCTTCTGCAGCTTCTTCCTGGCTTCCTCTGTTGCCTCAAGGCAGCCCAGACCATCATCCATCTTCTTCTTTGCATCTATTGCCTAAAGGACAAAGATTGCACATGAAGCCACAGGTAACGCTGTATGCAGTTTATGGGCACCAGAAATTGAGGAGATAAGTCTGATAATTTCTGAAGATACTACTCCCCCCTCAGATAATACTACATCATTGAATTACCAAAGGAATTCCTGGATAGAAATCTACAAGGAGTTCATATGATTATCACCAGAGATCTCCTCATTTCTGTTCTCATCCAAATCAGTAGGACAACCCTTCCCAAGGAAAGGCTGTGTTACTAGAAGCCAACTCTGCCTTTAGATTTTACTTTCCTCAAGACAGACTTGCACTTATGCTTCCTCTCAAAAGTCACTGCTTTATGGGATGCAGACTCTGTACCTGTTGCTGAAGAACAGAGATCTGTTTCTCCAGGTTTCTCTTTGCCTCCTCTTCTTCTTCCAGTTGCTCCTTGAAAGCATTCTTCTCATCCTCCATTTGCTTCAGCTTAGTGCTGAGGCCCAGTTTGAGGCGAGTCTCCTCCTGCAGCAGCTCCTACAAAAGCAAACACCCCAGTGGAATTTAAAGGCTCACAGTCCTCACCCACTCTCTTCAGAACAAGTACTTCTAAAGTTAAGTATGCAACTCAATTCACAGATAAGACAACCAAAGACAGAATTTAAATAATTGTCTTCCAGTAAAATGGTATAGAAATAAAATATTCAGAAGGGTCTTATTCTCTCCTACACCCTAATCATCAAAGTATATTCCTTGCCATACAAACCTTTCTCAGGGCCGTACCACACAAGCCTTTTCACAGTCCTTTCTCAAGTCCTCCAAGTAACACACAAAGTATTAAAACCTTTCCCAACAACAGCACAACTGTACTCTGCTACGTGTCTTTCTCATATTCCAATACCAAAGGAATGGACAACAGGCCAAAATGCTCCAGCATGGTCAAAAACATCGCTGGCATTAGCAGAAGTGTAAAGCAGTGGTCATTTACCAGCTTAGGGCACAACACTGATTGACTTATGCTGCCAGTGCTTGAGCTGAAGGATCTGTAGACTGACCAATCTTTAAACTACTGCAGAATTTTTGTATGGTGCCCTTTGAATCTGTTTTTTAAAAAAATAGTATGTAGACAGAACATCAATGACTGCTCAATGTTACTTAGTATCTATCTTAGGTTTGCTGTGCTCTTCCTTTCCCTTCCAACATGCTCAGTACTCCATGCTTTACCAAAAGCATCATATTATACTAATTGTAAATGGTTGTTTCATCCCTGAGATGATTTATTTCCTGAAAAAATACCAAATTATTTGAATCTGTCACTTCCCCAACATCCACTGAGAAATAAAAATTTCTCCTTAACTTGACAAATTTACTGCAAGTCACACATACAAAAAACCCTGTCAAATACTTGACTATGAAGATCTCAAACAAGAACCTAGCATTCCAGTCAGTTTTAACACTAAAGAGCTCTCAAGCAGAAAGGTGATAGAGGAGAACTTTAAAATCCAAGACAGGGAAAGTCACAATATGTTCCACATACTGAGGAAGTGAAAGGAAGAAAAATAGCTTGTTTCTGAAGAAATGCTCCTCATACCATGTAATATAATCCCTAACCAAAAAAATCTGGACCTAAACCTTCAAATTGCTGTATATCCAGTACTTAATGGTTTCCAGAGTGATTCCTCACTTTAACACTTTGTAATGGACACTGGCTGCCTCACACACAGTTGCCTTGGTTTCCAAAGCTCTCACCTGTGCATCCTGAAGCTGTGATTCCAGAGCAGAGAAATCCTTTGCTAATTTGATCGATTTGCTGTCAGACTGGTTCAGAAGACCTGTGACATTGTCCAGCTCAACCTGAAGGAGAGATCAGAGTATCAGTTACTGAATTAATCAGTGAAAACAAAAGACAGGAACAGGTGAGCAGCTACAAGATCCAAAAGTGAAAACTGAGGCACCTCTCAACAGTAAGGCATTTGTATAATCTCTTAAGGAATGAATACATCATTTCCAAAGTCTCAGGAATTATATATGAGAGGTTGAAAAGAGATGTTACTTGGGATCACCTCTGTTGCAACAGTCTTCTGATTTTGCTTGTTTTGGGTTTTTTTAAGGACTATATGGGATTTTAGACACCCTGGTAAGCAACTGTAAAAGTTTATATTAAACTAATTCTCTTCTATTTTATCTGCTTCAGGATTGTATCTAGAGTCAAAAAATTACATTTTCACACTCCAAAAGACAGTGCATATACTGGGAATGCTCAACTTCTAACGACAAATCTCTATGAAGGAGAAGGCCAAACACAATGTTTCAGGTGACTCAAAGGGATTTGTTGTTCCTTTGAAGAAAGGAGGAGACACCTCTAAATTTCCACATCACCACTCTTCATCACCATCACCCACATTACAAAGCTTCAAGACACTGCCTTCGAAATGAGTTGCACAATCAGCAGTGTGTCTGTGCCACTTTAGGTCCCCAAGCAGCTGAATGCTTACAGAGCTGTGCTGTGCAAACCACTGCACGCTGAAGGGGTGCAGACACACTGACTCATTCAGGCTTACAAAACTTAAATGACAACTGGTTATTTCAGCTTCTTGGGGCTGCTCAAGGTAAGTGATATCAATCCAAATATCCTGCTCTGGCAAGGAATTAAGCAATCTGCATAGTCCTTGAGAAGAAAACTATGGATTTGCTTTTTGTAGGAATCTTATTCTCAGGAGGAACAACATTTTTGAACTAGCTTTGAGAAGGTACCACCCTACAACCTTTTCTCTCTAGCCCTGGGCTGACCCTAAGGAAAACTCATGCCACTCACCTGCAATTTGTTAACCCTCTCAGCCAGCTCAGTCTTCACTCTTTCGCCTTCTGTAAATTTCACCTGCAGTTCTTGGAGCTGAGCATCTACTTTTTTCCGCTTGTGCTCAGCATCCCCCTTGCCCTGCAGAAGAGCCTTCACCTCATTGGACAGTTCCACCTTCTCACTTTCCAGAGCTTGTTTTGCTTTTTCAAGATTTGCTTTCACCTACAGAGGAAAAGAGAAAGCAGCAAAACCCCCTCAGACTTTAGATATGGCACGATTCTTCCACTGAGTACATTTTTTCTAACAAGCGAGCTAATATGCATGTTTAACAGCTAACTTGTAGAGTCGTTGCTCAGAAAAGATTAATTTGAACACCCTGTCACTGAAAAGTAAGAGACAATCAAACAATCAGAGAAGACAAAAATACAGAAGAAAGTCCTGCACCATCAGATTTCTAAACTGAAGGTTGTACAAGTCAACCAGTGCTAGCAGTGAAAATAATGTCTTGGCTGTGCAGTATAACATGCCTGATGGCAGAAAAAAGAATGAATGCAGCTATTTGAAACAGCTTTATATATGCTTCATAGCAAAAAACGATCTACTAAGAGAAGGAAACATGTATCAGAAGCCTAGTATCATGAACGCTTCATGCTCTTCTGCAGCTGTCAATTCAGGGAAGTTGACTGCCTTGGCCTTGTGTTTTCTGTTCCACATACCCGTTTCGTTTGCTCTAACTGCTCTGCCAGCTCTTCAATAGCTTGGGAATGTTTCTGCCTCATCTCTTGGATTTGAGCTTCATGAGTCTTTGCCTCATCTTCAAGAGTCTTCTTCAAAACTGTTACTTCTTGTTCTCTCTTTGACCTGAAAAATTCATGAATTCCATTTAGATGTCAAGTTAGGAATCAAGTAGAAGTGTATATCCACCAACAGTAATGCAGAAAAAGGCCATGGTCTGTTTAGCCCTACAGGCTATACAGACACTTTTCAAAGTCAGCACTTAGCACTGCATCCTTCTTAAGCACAAGCTGGCAGCATTACTTTCAGCCTAAGAACTAATATCCTGAAAGTATGAATATTTCAGGGGTACCACTAACACTTTGGTTAGGGAGCAAATCAACTTTCTTATGTCAGGTGAGGTAATGTGGTCTTGACCACAGCTTGCACACTACCTCCTTCTGAGGTCACTGAGGCTGCTAACCTGCCTACCGTGACAAAGGCAAAGACCTGCTATTTTAAAAGACTGAATGTGGCAGCATTTATTAAAACAGTCAAACCCAAAACCACATAAAGATAACACTGCACCATGTTGGAGTTACCTCAGCTCCTGCTGAGCAGCTGTAGAATCTAGCGTGTCTTCTAGCTCTGTTTTCAATGCTTCCAGCTCTTCTCCCAGATCCCGCTTCTGTTTTTCAGCTTTATTCCTGAATGCTCTCTCTGACTCCAGGTCTTCCTGCAGCTCAGTGATCTGGGATTCGAGTTCCCTGATCTTTTTCAGGGCCATGTTCTTCTGAGCTGCCTCTTCTTCCACTCTGTGTTCAACACAGGGTTCAACATGGGTCAGAGCCAGACTTAACACCATACACAAATTAAAACAACCTGTCCTACCAAGAATAATTAAGAAAAAAGCTGGTATTGATTGGTCAGCTCTACAATATTACATTTGGACTTTGATCCATATATGATCTACAAATTCTAAGCTCTAGTTCCCAGTACTGGAGAGAGCACAATTTCTTACCTCAAAGAAGGGGACAGACAGAGACTGACAACAGAAGGAAGCAGAAGAAAAAGCACCATTTTACATTGGAAACTGGACACTTTACTGAACAGATGAACACAGCAACTACCAGAGAGACAGTGTGTTGAGACTACTTTTTACCCCATTTGAAATATTACTGCTCCAGTGAAACATGTGCAGTGCCCATTACACTCACAGTCTAGTTCTGTACAGAGAATGTGGCAGTGAACAGCAGCCAAAGAACTCTAATGCTGAGGACATGGGTCTTTAACAGTGCACAGGCTAAAATACAACATCCACAGACTGCATACAGTCCCTATTCCAAGTGACACGAGACAAGAAATACTTCCCAATCGGGTGGTCCCTGAACCCTGCAGGTCAGGTTCTCACCTAGCTAAGGCTGCCTGCAGCTCCTCTTCCTTCTTGGCCAGCTGCATTTTGAGTTCTGCAATCTGAGCCTGCAGCTCAGCAATCTGGTCATGCAGATCACTGGAGTCCCCTTCAAGCTTCCGACGAGTCTTTTCCAACTCTTGCCTCTGCTTTTCTTCACGTCGCAGGCGCTCTGATGGAGATGGGGACATGTTAAATTAATTACACAGACAACACATACTCAAAGCACATTGTAAGAGCAGAGACAAATGGATCTATTTAAGCAAGACTTTCTTTCCTAATAATACAACTGTCCAAACTGCAGGTAGACTGCATTATTCTGTCAGGACACATACATGCAACTATTCCCATATTTTGCCCTCAAAACATCTCTGGGCAGTTCCCCTTGCCTTACAGCCAAACTTCCTTCCCCCTTTTTGCTGTAAGAATGCCAGCACAATGCCATTCTCACACCACACAGGCATAAGCACTCATCAAGTGATGCTGGACACAAGCTCTGCTCTCCCTTTACTGAAGCTAAAGAGGCTGGCTCCTGCTGTGTTAACTTGGGCAGTCTCCGCATGAAGAGCCTCCTACACCTCTGAAGAACTTGTGCAAACAGGCTATCAGACCCTGCACTAACCCTGACAGATTAATTCTGCTGGAAGTAGAAAAGTGGAGACACTTCCACAGCAGGAGAAGAAAGAGAACCAGCCTCTCTTCTCCATTGGCCTGCTGCTTTAGAGAGGATTTTTATTTAGATCAAGGGCTCAGCTGACAGGGCACATAACCTTCAGCCAGCCAGTGTACAGCTCTATCAAATCAATCAATAGCTTACACACTATAGACTAATTTTTAACCCCTCAGAAACCAGGGAGGACTAAAACTCTAGAAATTAAACTGAAGTTCAACAAATTTAACAAGAAACCACCTAGAACTAAATAGGCAAAGTCTTTGCAGGATCTGTCTCTAATGAAAAAAAAAAAGAAACCAAAACCACCTTCAAGGTCTGTGATCATGGCCTCATGCTTATTCTTGAGTTTGGCTAAACTCTTAGATTTCTCCTCTTCTTCTGTCAGGTTTGTTGTAAATTCAGACATTCTGTCTTCCAACAGTTTCTTTTCCTGCAGAATTGAGAAGGCAGTGTCAAAGCAGTTGCTGGAATTACAGTATAGATTTCCAGAGCTGACTGTCCTTAGAGATGTCAATGTCATGAATGCCTACTCCTGCTACAAGGAAACTCAGAAAGAAAGAAATCCTTTCAGGATCACAGACAGTATCCAAATAAATTTGAATTTAAATTAAAGATTTGTATTTGATGGTCTTTTCAAAACTGAAAGGAAAGTCTGTTTATGAAATAACTTGATACTGCTTGGCACAACAACATATCAGAATATGTTTGCTCATGGATCATTATTTAGTCAAGGCTACTTAAATATCACACAATCCTGACTGTCAAGAATACAATTAGGCAGCTAATTTCAAAAACTCAGGTCAGAATTCTCAAAGATAACATTGAATTAATTCGTAAATTTCCCTGTAAGAGGGGAAAGGTCATCCTTTGGTAGGTAGCTCCAAGAGAAACACCTGTGCATCTTTAGCTTGTGGAAGAAGCTGTAGGACTCTTACCTTAGCCAGTTTGAGATTCTGATCTTCCAGAACTAGCACATCTTCTTCCAGTTTCTTCAATTTGGCCTCTGTGGTCACTTTTTCTAGCTGCAGCTTCTGCCTTGCACTTTCCTCTTCTTCAAGCTGCTCCTCTAGTTCCTTCACAACACCCACAGAAAAGCAAGGTATTTGTCAGTGCTGCTCACCAACCTATGTATTGGCACAGTAGCAATACTAGAATGGAAGGTTTCTTTACACCCTTCCTTCAAGGTATTATTTGTAGGTCCTAGAGTGACATCTCTGTCGTGACTTAAAACATAGTGCATTCTAACCAACAAGTTTTATAGCAGAATAGACAATGCTATATTTTGCAAAGAACACCAGCATTCCTAAAACAAAGACTTGTCTAATTGATAAGAAGCCATCCTCTTTGAGAATGGAACAGCTTATTGCAGATGACTGACTGAACACCTCAGGCTCAGCACAAGAATTGCTGCATACTGCCATTTCCACTGAGAGATTTCTCTATGCCTTGTTTTACCCCCGTTCTCTCTTTTGTTTCTGTCCAAGCTGAGACAAAAGAACCACTCTAACCTTCGCTATTCTCTTTACTGACAAGAGACAACATTCCTAAGTCATTACCTGGATGTTCTGCTGCATTTTCTTCTTTTCAGCCTGAAGATGCTGACACCGTTCCTCCTCTTCCTCCACCCTTGCTTCCAGATCATGACATATCTCCTCCAGTTCTTGTTTCTTGGCTGTCAGGCGAGCTCTTATCTCCTCAGCTTCAGCGCAGAGTTCAGTTTCTGCTTGCAACTGTTCCTGCAGTTGCATCTTCTCTGCCATTAGCTACAAAGGATGCAAAGCCACAAATAAAACAAACTCAGATTTACCACAGCACTTCACAATCTGTGTTAAGTGAAGTTACATGCTCTTGTGTTCCACAATTACAGTTTTGTACATTGCAACATCCCCCCCTCCTGTTAATCAAAAGCTAAATATCAAAACACAGTTTTAAGTGTTTGTTCTCCTTCACAAACCATATGCTGCAACCCCATATCATGTTAGCTTTCACAAATTTCTCAAGACCATATCCATTTGAAATAAGGATATCATCTACTTCCCCCTGCAAAAGTAACAAATAATTATCAGCCCTACAGAAAAACAATCCTGCTTCCACCTCCTGTGTTCCAACCCAAAAGGATTCCATTAATGATGAGACTGAATTCAACCAGCTTGCTATAATACTCAGCCAAAGGAGACTTTTCTTCACATAATGGCTATAGAAGAGCAGTAGGTGGTCACTGTACAAAATGACCTGCTGAAGGAACTGAGCTGGGAAGAAGGACAAAAGAAATTGACCAAAATGGCAGTCAAGTCATGTGCTTCAGCAAGCTGGAATCCTGCCACTTGTCCATCAGACCAAGAAAGCAAAGGAGGTGCTCTCAAGCAGTTAGATAAGTATAGAGAGAACAACTTTAACACATCATATTTTCAAACTCACCTGAGCCTGGAAGGTCTCCATCTCACTCAGTCTATTTTCTGCAGCTAGCTGCTTCTCCTTGACCTTTATTAGTTCTTCTTCTTTGGCCATCATCTCCTCTTCCTGTCTGCTTACTTGAAGAAGGGGCTTCACCTGAAAGGGAAACCAAGGGAATGAGATGCATATAAGGAACAAGGAAAACATGAAGAAATGTTCTGGCACTTGGCAAGCATTAAATAAAAAAAGTTTTAGATAACTGTCATAATTGAAGAACTGACCAATTTTTTTTGTGAACACTGGGGGAATCAAAGAGGACCAGATTATCACCAATAGCACACTTTCTGCCTGTCCATCTATTCCTCCAGGATGGGGTGCATCAGGAAAGGGTTCAATAAAAATTCCAGATCCTCAAGAGTTAAGTAGTAATAGCAAGAGAATAAAAAAGTTGCCATACAGTGGGGAAATTCACAGCTAAGTCAATGTCTTATAGGTTGTCTTCCATAAGGCCTTTGACACAGTCCTCACAGCATCCTTCTCTCTGAATTGAACAGGTATGGATTTGATGGGTGGGGTGTTTGGTGAATCAGGAACAGGCTGGGTGGTTCAATCCAGAGGGCAGTAGTCACTGGCTCAATGTCCAGATGGAGATTGATGACAAGTGGTGTCCCTCAGAAGTCCTTACTGGGCCCAGTGTTACTTAATATCTTCATTAGTGACACAGGTTAAGGGATTGAGTGCACCCTCAGTAAATCTGCAAGTAACACCAAGCTGAGTGGTGCAGGTGACACACCTGATGCTATCCAGAGGGACCCAGAAAAGCTTGAGAAGTGGGCCCATGGGAACCTCATGAGTTCAATGAGGCCAAGTGCAAAGTCCTGCACCTGGGACAGGGCAATCCCCTGTTATCAATACATGCTGAGGGATGAAGGGATTGAGAGCATCCCTGTGGAGAAGGACATGGGAGGTTTCAGGTGGCTGGAAAACTGGACGTGAGGNTGAGGGATGAAGGGATTGAGAGCATCCCTGTGGAGAAGGACATGGGAGGTTTCAGGTGGCTGGAAAACTGGACGTGAGGTGGCAATGTGTGCTTACAGCCCAGAAGGCCAATTGTGTCCTGGCCTGCATCAAAACCAGTGTGGTCAGCAGGTCAAGAGAGGGGACTCTGTCCCTCTACTCTGGTGAGATTCCACCTGGAGTACTGCATCCAGGGCTAGGGTGCTCAGCCTGCTGGAGTGGGTCCAGAGGAGGGTCACAAAAAAGGATCAGAGGGCTGGAGCACTTCTCCTATGAAGACAGGCTGAGAGAGTTGGGGTTGTTCAGCTTTGAGAAGAGAAGGCTACAGAGAGACCTTATAGCACCTTCTAGTACTTAAAGAGGGTTTATAAAAAAGATGGGGCCAAACATTTTAGCAAGTCTGTTGTGATAGAACTAAGGGATAATGGTTTTAAACTAACAGATTTAGACCAGATATAAAGAAGGTGAGTTGAATTAGATGATGTTTAAAGGTCCCTTCCAAC
>VXBX01005245.1:149702-204910 GCA_013400415.1 Scytalopus superciliaris | reverse complement strand
GTCCTCACAGCATCCTTCTCTCTGAATTGAACAGGTATGGATTTGATGGGTGGGGTGTTTGGTGAATCAGGAACAGGCTGGGTGGTTCAATCCAGAGGGCAGTAGTCACTGGCTCAATGTCCAGATGGAGATTGATGACAAGTGGTGTCCCTCAGAAGTCCTTACTGGGCCCAGTGTTACTTAATATCTTCATTAGTGACACAGGTTAAGGGATTGAGTGCACCCTCAGTAAATCTGCAAGTAACACCAAGCTGAGTGGTGCAGGTGACACACCTGATGCTATCCAGAGGGACCCAGAAAAGCTTGAGAAGTGGGCCCATGGGAACCTCATGAGTTCAATGAGGCCAAGTGCAAAGTCCTGCACCTGGGACAGGGCAATCCCCTGTTATCAATACATGCTGAGGGATGAAGGGATTGAAAGCATCCCTGTGGAGAAGGACATGGGAGGTTTCAGGTGGCTGGAAAACTGGACGTGAGGTGGCAATGTGTGCTTACAGCCCAGAAGGCCAATTGTGTCCTGGCCTGCATCAAAACCAGTGTGGTCAGCAGGTCAAGAGAGGGGACTCTGTCCCTCTACTCTGGTGAGATTCCACCTGGAGTACTGCATCCAGGGCTAGGGTGCTCAGCCTGCTGGAGTGGGTCCAGAGGAGGGTCACAAAAAAGGATCAGAGGGCTGGAGCACTTCTCCTATGAAGACAGGCTGAGAGAGTTGGGGTTGTTCAGCTTTGAGAAGAGAAGGCTACAGAGAGACCTTATAGCACCTTCTAGTACTTAAAGAGGGTTTATAAAAAAGATGGGGCCAAACATTTTAGCAAGTCTGTTGTGATAGAACTAAGGGATAATGGTTTTAAACTAACAGATTTAGACCAGATATAAAGAAGGTGAGTTGAATTAGATGATGTTTAAAGGTCCCTTCCAACTCAAACTCTTCTATGATTCTATAAAAAAACCAAACACCAGCAATCTCTGTGCTTACCCCATCAAAACCCCCTAGAAGTAATTTCACAGGAAGGATAAGAAAAGTCTAAACTCTGCTCTCAACTCTCATTTAACTGCAAAGTCTCAAAGCTAAAAAGCAAGAAATCCCATGCATTTAGAAAAGAGACCATTTCTTCATGTGTTCATTGTCTTTATAAAGGTAAAATCTCTACAAGTATTACAGCAAGATCAGACCTCAGTGCTTTCTCTTTGCTCTTACAATCCTGGACAAAGACATGGCAAGCCATCACTTTAATAGTAAATTTTGCCCAGCTAAATTGACTAGCCACATGGCAAGTGTCTCTTTGAAGTGCCACACCACCAAAGCAAGTGATCCCCTTATTCTTCCTAGTCAGAAAACATTAAAAGATGACTTCTGTTTTCCCACATTACTTGGATATAACCTTGTATCTGATCTATGCAGACATATTGCATAGCTTTAAAATACACTATGATATTCTCTGTCTAAATGAATCAAGGTGCAGTTTAAGCTAGCCCAATTGCAGAGCAAGTGATTTTTGTGCTCTGGTTCAACCTGAGAAGCTGAAATTGCAACTGAACTGTCAAAATTGCATTGGGCAAAGTATTACCTTGGTGAACAACCTCCACCATTGCCAGTTCCGCAGTTTCAAATAGGCAGCACAGTTTCTCTGAAGCACTTTCATAGCTGTCAGTTGCTGCTGGCGCTTGGCAAAGGCTCTGCAAAGTAAGGGGAGGTCAGACAAAGGAACCCACAGCAGCACATAACACTCACCAACAAGACCATTCTTAGATACTTCTACCTTTTTTCCTTTAGAAGGTTCCCTCCAAAAAACAACCAGCAAAGTTTTCAGTAAACTTTACAAGTTTTTTTCTGCTCATGTAAGAGTGGCTATTTTTTTCTCTTTGTTCACTTTCCTAATTAATACAGCTTTTCCCTATTTTCCCTTCCAAAAAGGGAGATCTGAAACACAGGTGTTTTCACACCAAACTGACAGATACTACTTTTGTTCTTAGAACCATACCATTTGCAGCCCTGCTTAATAGCTTAAGAGAAACCCTGCATCTCCTGGATCAGTACTGCATTAAGACCTTTTCATTTTCACCTTTGTAATTTGCAGCACTGTGTCAAAACCCTGGTCTGCTGCATAGTATTCTTATGCAGAGGAACAGACTTTATTGCTCAGGTGGTTTCTTGGTTAACAGCATATAGAGATTCTGGCAGATGCCAGAAGTCTGGCGTTACAGAGACGAAAAAGCCCTAAAAGGCCATCAACTATTATGCACAACAAATAAATCAGGGCTTTTCTGACAAAAAATGATTTCTAGCTAGCTTTTTTTGAAGATAAACTTGTAATGAATGGGAGAAATCTACACATTTATGATGTTCTTTAAAAATTATGGTCCTTACTTTCTGGCCAGGTAGCCTCTGCAGCATGCTTGGAAGCCAATAATGACATCTGTGATCTTCAGGTCTCTCTCTTCCTCAAGATGAGCAAGGACTCCAGCTCTGAAAAACACTTTACTCTGTCCAATTCTGTAAAGGTTGGCATCCAGCTCCAATGCTTTGATCTAAAATGAGAGAGAAGAATCCATGTGCTGCAAAGGCTGCTTCATGTGCAACATCACAAAACATATTTGTGTCTCATGGCTCTATGACATTCCTTCCCTACAAAGAGCTGCTCAGGCCAATCCAAGTTGCTAACTCCCAGTAAAGTCCTGCCGTGTCCCAATTAAAAGGAATTGGAGCTCAACCAAGCACAGCATGAAATGGAGGTAACCAAAGACAAAAAATATGACAGAAAGCACAGTTTAATACAGTATCACATCAAATATCCAGAGTACAAGGAAGCTGTGAGCAACATGTCTAGTCTCAAGAGCCCTCTTCCTTTCCCAGAGGAAACACATCTGTTGATCCTTCCTAATTACTTTTCCCAGCCCAACCTTCCTTCAAAGGATTTTCTGTCAATGCCTATATTAGTTAAGAATAATAAGCTATACTCCCTTAAGACAGAAAAAAGGGAATCCCTTACAGCCCAATTCAATTCAGTCTCCCACAGTCATTAAGCTACAGCCAAAGCTTTTCCTTTGAAGCAGGCAATTCTGCAAAAATTAATTGGAACTTTCAGTGAAACCATTTGACAATGGCAGGACATTACAAGAAGTTTACTGAAGCTTATACTTTAAGCATGTGCTACAGATAACATTAATGCTTCTAAGTATTTTGATTGTATGAATACTGCTGACATCTCAAAGTGTATGCATCTTTGGAAAGGGAAAGATCCTCTTTGCCTAGGGTTACTGAACCTCATGCTAGCCAAAAGCCTCCATCCACAAAGGCAAGAGAAGGCTTTTTGTACTCCTCTCTCAGACAAAACATTTGACTTTGCAATTTTAGTCTGATGTATTTAGCATGCACAACTCAAACTTTTAAATCACACTTATAAAGTTTATTCTAATCAAGTAAGAGTTTTTGGGATGTTTTACCATCAGCACGCAAGCCTGCTTTCCATCCATAAATCCTTTGGGAATTGCATTTGGAGTTAGGATTTCATATCTGAAAACAAGAAAGCATCAGACTAGTTACACAAGTGTATTTTACAACAACAACAAACAAAAGAAATCAATATGCATTCCTATGCCATTATGAGTTTGACAGTTTACATGAAAAATTGCACCTCTATTCAACAGAGTTTGAAGCAGCAGTCTTGGATGGGTTCTCTACACCTCACCTTAACTACACCCTTCCTAGAGAAATCAAAGATGCCTTTGGAAGGCTTTGTGCCAGGGAATACCACAGTACAAAAGGGTTGCCTTTGAAAAACTGGCAATCCGGTTGCAATAAAATCCTTCAATTTTTGTACTTATGTCTTAACTTTGCCAGGGTAAAGACTGCTTCAGATTCTTTTCTAGGGCTTACCTTTGTCTGAATTCCTGGAATACAACTCTGTTGGGGAAACCTTGACGACAAATACGGATTCCCTCCAGCACTCCATTACAGCGAAGCTGGTCAAGGACCAAGTGGGGATCTAGTTTTCCAGCCTAGTGAGGAAAATGTATATTTTATAAATACCACAGAGCTTTTACAGAAGGGGTTTATGCTCTTGCCTCTCCCTCTTTTTTTGTAAAGCAGCCAGTTCTCTCTTTTCCAGTTAGAACCAACTGAAAACTTTTATGCCACCTTATGAGGACCTGCAAAGATCAGTCTCCACAATTTTAGTAAGCATACAGTTATTTAGGATGACCTTAAAAAGATACCCTGAGAAAACAGGACCTCTTCAAGATATCTTGCAAAGCCTGACAAAAGATAGCAACCCAGCCACATGCCCCAGGAAGCCCATGTAAGACTGCATGGGCTGTGCTGTTTTGACTGTACCTTTTTCTCGTGGTTGGGGATAATGCAACGGACGAAGTTGGGGTTGGTGTTCCTCAAGGTTGCCATCAGTTTAGCCAGCTGTTCTTTGTAGAGCTGTCCCACTGTTCGGAACATACCCTTCCTGGTTTTAAAGGCCCCTGGCAATGCTGTGTCTGACATACCAGCTACCTGATCCAGCCCAACAATACGGTCAACTAGAGAGAGCACAAGAAAGAGTGTTAAAATTCTGCCATAAACAGAGGAAGCATTGGAACATACAAAGAACATCTGGGTAGAACAGGATCAATGAGAGGAGCTGCAGGATCCTTTTTGCTTCATCTCTACACAGATGTCGACTCCTGTACAGAACTTGTGCAGGGATAGGAGCAGGAAGGAAAAGAAAGCATCAGCTCACTACAGGAAGTTTGAGTGATGGAGTCAAACTTACTCCCAAACATATTCTACTGATGCACTGGATGGCAGTTCCGAAAGAGCAATCTAGAAGTGAGTTTCAGATGCTTCTACTTGCTTAGCTTACAATGAAAAACAACAACCCAAAAGTTCTAGCTGCTAGCCCAGCAGAGTCAACTATTAGTTAACTCTGATCCAGAAGGAGCCACAGATAGAGAAAAAGCCCAGCTTGACTCTTGCATTACAGGCAGGACTGTCATGACTGGTGATCAGAAAAGCCATAACCACTTGTAAACTGAACAAACATGGTAAAAGGCATGATAGAAACCAAACCTCAAGATACCAATGTTTGAGTTGTTTTTGGAATACAAGTATTCTATGACAAACATGAACAATACCACTAGAACAGAGTAGGAACTCCTTGCCCCAACAGTTTCTCCCCTATGTCACAGTGACATGCAAGCACTGATGAAGTCATCACCTTGATGGAAGAACTCCACAGATCCTTTTTTTTTTTTTCCTTTCCTCAACAAAAGCCAGTTAGATCTAATAGTAGCAGGGGCAAGAAGAAACTAAAGCTTTACTTTTTCCTCATTACTTTTCTACATGGAGATAAAAATTCACCCATCCAACAAAACAGAACTGTATCACTATAAATTTCCACAGCCTCAGCAGATTTTTATTAAGGGCTTCAAGCTACTTTTCACTATCTTTTGTGGCTGGCTGATATATACACTCAAGCTCCCAATCTTCACTTCAGAAAACACACCAGCTTGGGCTCAGCTGTCTTCTGATTAAAAAACCCCCACAACTGCTAAGAGACTCTCCTACAAAAGAATAAACAAGAAAGAATATTCTGTTTTCCAGCTAATATTAGTTTAGAACTGCTCACTTCTAGAGCAGCTGTTACAATAGGGTCAAGGTTGTCTTATCAGAAAGAAAAGAAGGTTATGTTACTAGATGACATCACAGGGAAATCCACAGAAGTGTGTCCCAGGATTGTGGCTGCAAGAATCCCCTTAAAAGTCTTGAGCCCTGCAATCTACATCAAGATAGCAAAAAGGACAGTCACTTGCAACAGTAGATCCAGCTAAGAACAATAAAATGAGAATTGATAAGCTGTAGTCAGTTGATATTTCAAGTCCAAAAGGAGTCTCACACAGCAAAGGCCTTGTGAGGCACAACTTGCTGACGGACATTTTTGATCCAGTACAAGTTTCTTTGCCAAACTAACTTTCTTTTAGATGATCAGCTGCTGAAATCAAACCCCAATACTAGAACTAATGTTAAACTGGATTTCAATTTATATGCAGCCTTGGAAATCTTCCTTCCAAATCTTGCAAGAAATATAGGCCTGGTAGCTCTACGTTCAGTTGTCAGGGACTTGCCTTTAGCTGTTCCTATCCAAGTATTGCAACAGCAACTTTTAGCACCTCAGAATATCCCTATTTTTCTTGTATCCACTTGCAAGGTGAGTTTAATGTTTGTTTTAAAGTCCATGAGGAGCTACTAGCACAAAGCAGAGGAAATGAACAAGAAAGACAGGCAGGTATGACAGAGGGACAAAGAGAAGTTAACGGAAGCATTTCTTGCATGGCTCTAGGATGCATTACACACATGACACGACAGCTGGGTTTCTCAGTCACCTGGTTCTAGATGAAGAATAGGAAAGTGTTGATAGAAATAGGCTCTCTGAACCTTCTGCATCTCTGCAACAGACAGAGACGTCAAAGAAAACCTACCACAGAAAGTGACAGTAACAGTAAGACTCAAAAGCAGATAAACCCAGAGAAGATAGAGTAAAATACTGAACGACACTGCAGAAAAAGCACACTAGTTGCAGGACTGAAAACACAAGATTCAACCTCAGACCTTGAGTTTGAGTGCTGCAGCTATGCAAGCTGCTGGGACATAATGGCATATTTGTATTTTATCCTGGCATTCTTGATTTTGAGAAATAATAGTGATATATATTCAGCATGCTTAACATAAGTTGATGCAAGTGACCCTTTCTCTTGAGTTACAGTGAACTTTTAATGAAATACCATAATCTAAGCAAAGGATGTTCCAGATAATGCTCATCTTGGTGGCTCAGTCTCCAGGGAGAAAAAAGCAACACAGTTCATCACAGACATCTGATAAACTCTTCTGTGTAAAACAAGAGAAAACAAATGAAATTTAGGTTAATTACATACCATCTTTCCACAGTTCAGACACAAACTTATCCGACGACTGGTGGAGAAGAGTAGCGATGTTATCATTCAGTGGATCCATGTTCTTCATCAGCCATTCATCTGCCTTATAATCCACCTGGAGAACATAAACACATCAAGAAACTTGGAGGGGATTTTCTGCACCCCAAGAAGCAACAACACGTGGCACAGTCTATAAAAGTTTGGAGAGTCAGCAACAGATTACCTAATCATTCTTGGATTTGCCATCTAAGTAAGCGTATCTACGAATTTCAAACCCTTACAAAAAGCTGGATGTTCTGTCCTGTCAGTAAAGGGAATGGATTTGCAATGCTAGTTTGCACCACCTAGAGTGTGACACAAAAAAACTGCATCATCATTTTTGGTGACGAAATCGTGATGCAGGTTTCTGAAAAGCACCTCTATCTCACCAAGTCACAGAGAACAAATTTAGATCTTGAACTACATGTATTTCAAGTTTCATATATATATATATATGTATGTAACTTGCAAGCAAATCCCCTTGGGCCCTCTAAGGTCCATAGCAATGGAACAATTGATGAGATCTTCCAATGGTTTCTCATAGGCAACCATTTTGGTGAGCAGCCATTTCTCAGAAGCAGTGGTTATTGTTATGCATTACAAAATACAGCAGACATTCCAATGTTCACATTTTAGCTGTTAATTCTTTACCTTGCCAGCATAATGTATGATACAGAAGTCAGCTTTGTCTTTCAGCTGTTTTGGCTTCTGAAATTTGGGGTGGGTGCCTTGTTCTTGCACAACTTTTTCCACAAAGCTTTTGTCTGTTGCTTTTGGGAACCAGCACTCTTCATCCAGCAGGGCCAGTATACCAGGAGGCCCAGCCTTAAAGAAGGGAAACATCAAAACATCATTAAATACATGACTACATCAATAACTAACACCTTTAAATGGCTAGAGGAGAAAGAAAAAGGATTCCTAAGCCTGATCCATATCACATTCACCTGTTGTGTGGTATCAGTTTAACTACTTCCTTAATAATAGAAATTGTTAATAGTTCTTCAATATCCTCATCTGAATTCTGACCATTTTTAAGAGAAGGTCTCTCCTGCGACATTTGTCTAGGTTGTTTTTCGGGGAACAAAATCTTTTTTTAATAGAGGAAACATTATCACTGTTCTCTAAATACATCCAGCTGTCTAAATGCAGACAGCCATAGCAGAAAAGTTCACAAACTAGTCCTTACTATTGGAATATCTACAGTGAAATTTATAAATTTGCAAGTTTGATTAGAGCAGAATGAAAGCAACAGTGACTCACAGCTTCTCATCACACCTGTAGTTAAGTAAGGATGTTCACACTACATATGCTACACTACACAAACATGTAGCACTCTGCAGCTCTACACAAATGAAGACAATTTAGTGAGAGGAAAACGTGGCTGACTAGATCTATTCTCATGCAGTGTTTCCTATAGTACTGATGCTAACAGCTTTATTGGTAACACAACTTTGAGACAAAGAAGAAACTGTTGACTTCTGCTTCTAATCACATCACAGTATCATGAGAGGACTACAAAAGCTGGAAGGCCAGTTACAGTCTACAGACAGAGGTGATGTCCTCGGTGACAAAATCAGTGCAGCCATTTCTTGCTGCTCCATAGCACAACAACAAGCTTACCGGCTTCTCTATGAGGTCAATGCAGGGCTGCAGATCCAGGCCAAAGTCGATGAAATTCCACTCTATGCCCTCCCTCTGGTACTCCTCTTGCTCCAGAATGAACATGGTATGGTTAAAGAGCTGCTGCAACTTTTCATTTGTGTAGTTAATACACAACTGCTCAAAGGAGTTCAGCTAATGAAGAAAAAGGTAGAAAGATGTTTGAACAATTGCTTTTGAAGACACACCTGCTATTCTCTTAGCACAAAACATCAGATCTATGGTTTAGGAATTCAAGCCAGTGTTCTATGTGGGGCAGGCAGTCCATTGTCAACAATCCCTTTGGTTATGAACTGCCTATCCTGTCACGTGCCACCACAGCACTGCTGCAATCCCAAGGGAAGTTCATCCATGTTGCTCCTCAGACTTTGCAAAAGAATGTTTAGTTGTAAACAGCAGAAGAATTACTGCAGCTGCTTAACCCAGGAACAGTTTTCTCACAAATGCAGAGTTGACACGAAGAGGAAGCAACAGAAGCCTGAAGACAAATTCCTAAAAGTGTGTGGACTGGAAAGTCCCTTTATAATCCTCATACATAAAATCAGAGCAAGGAAAGTGAGGGAAGTTGCTTCAAAATCTCTAAATTTCTTCAAATAGTATGGACAAGGTTAACCCACAGTGCATTTTTATGTTAGACCACACAAAGTATAATGCAACTTCTAAAGAGAATGGTCCTGTTCTACTTCCTCCATGTTTCAGTAATTCCTAACCACGTTATTTCTGCTCCTCTCCTTTTCATGAGATCCAGCAACCATGAAGCCAAAGGTACACAATCAGAGAGGAAAGGAAACCCAAAAGAAATAAATAAAAAGAAAGTAGGAAAAAAAAAAATCAACTTTCCTGTGCCTTAGTTTTCCATTTAATGAATAAATTGGTCCAATTCATTTTACAGCTGCACATGAGCTAGATCCAGCATAACACAGGTTGACAGGAGCTGCCTGGCTGGGATAACAGCAGGATACTTCCCTTCTGATGGCAGTCTGTGGTTCCTTCAGATTAAATATAATGCAAAGCTGCATTCTAAAATTGTTTCATGGAATCTCATAAAGGTTTGGCCACAGAGTTCACTGTCACTCCTAGAAGGAGCTCCCACTTCCCCTCTCTCCTACCTCTCCCTCAACTTTCCTTCAGCTCTTTCTCTCCTACACTTATCTTGCATGAGATTTTATGCTGATTCCCCCTTTTTTTTGTCGAATAGACATCCTTTCCAAAACTATGTTATTCTCTGGTTTTAAAGCTATTTCCTTCAGCGGTCTTTGCTCCATATTTGCTGAGTGCAATGATCTGATGTCTCCTCACCTCAAAAATCTCAAAGCCAGCAATGTCAAGGATTCCAATGAAGGATGCACCCTGTCTCTTGGTCTTATCCAAAGCCTTGTTGATACGCATAACCAGCCACCGGAACATGCGCTCGTAGGTGGCTTTAGCCAGCGCCTCAATGGCAAAATCAGCCTAAAAGGCAAAAAGGGAAAGATCAGGAGTTACATTATTAATCAAAGAAAGGCACAGATTACATTGTTTCAGGACATAACAGTCCAACTGTAGTCTCAGATTTTTCTCTCTATCACCAAACTCACTGAGCAAAAGTAGATGGCATAGTGATACTCCATATACAAGAGCAAAGAATTGTCTCTCAAAACCAAATGCCAGGATCCTGACTGCTGGAGAAACCAAAAGCTGGTATGAAAGAAAGAAAAACTGTCCCTCCAAAGACTGAAGTAACATGATGTGTTTCATAGGCCCAAAGAAAATAATTTAAATTCTTTTGTAACTTTGAATTTGTGAAGCCAAATGTCTCCCTGCCACTACCCTACCTGTGTTTGACAGAAACACTATGGGTAATAAGAAATTAAACATCAAAATGCAAAGGGAGCATGGAAAGGCAACTTGTGACTCTGTTTATAATTCAGTCTGTTCCCAATCCCTTCCATGTTATAGGAGCATGTTTCTTTACACAAAGAATAAGGAGGTGTTCATAAAGAAGCTGGGCAGTGAGCAAGCACAGGAGCTTTACTCCATTCAATCAGGCCACTAGCTCCCACCTCAAGTTTCACTTAGAGCACAACTTGACTCAAGAGTGTGTTACAAAATTTCCGATCTATTTCAAGGGTGAGCAGCAAATTCTTCCACCCTTGTAGCTGACCTACTCAAAAACAGTGCTTTCTGTATTACACCACCTTGAAAATGTCACCCTTGCACACCACACTGATTGAGCTTACTTCCTAGGGACAGCCAGTCACTAAATTTAAGAGCCTTGAACTCTTTTTATTTTTTTTTTCAGATGAAAGTGTTATAGGGGCAGGGTGATTTCTATCTTTACACAGATCAAATAAGCAAATACTAGACACAATACATATGCTACATTATTCAAGTGTGCCTGTCATACATTGTAGTCATAAAGATAGTTAATAAACACTACAGAAACCTCTAATAAATTCATTCACTTTGTGGTGGGAAGATTACAGACTAATGTATTTGTTCATTTTTAGAGAACTCATACCTGCTCCTTGGTCTGAGCCTTCTGGACATAATCTCGTCCAACTTTGATGCGAGGAGTCAGGATACCTCTAGTGAAGTCTGTCACGTTGATACCCAAGAGGTGAGACACTTTCTGAGCAGCTGAAGATGGTAAGAGGAAACAAAGAGGTTAATATTGTTTTGTTTTTCTCACAGAAAATAAGAGAAAAAGAAAAACATTCCTGCAACTGCCTTCAGAAAATGGCTTAGGAAAAAAAAAGTTAAAAGCAGTTGCCGAGACAAAGTATCTTCCTAAATAAAAAAAATCCAAAAAATCCGTCTTGCAACCCATACTACAGATAGCTGATTTTCTCCAGAAGCCACAAGAGGAAATTTGAGGCAACAGACTCATAATACTACGTCATAACATGGAAGCTTTAGAAAGTTCATCATCTGTAATCAATTTAAAAATACATCAAATAATAGATTTCTTAATCAAGCCAATTGTTCTGTCTTCATCTATTGATTAGTCTTTGAGGCAACTCTGTATGTCAGATTCAAGAGCTGATTCCCCATATGATCATCCATATGATCATCCATATGATTTAGTCTCCTCCCCAAAACGCCACTTAGAGCATATTTTCAATAATAATAATAGCCAAAAAAATAAACAGCAACAAATTAGCAACCTTTTATATTTCTGCAGTAATTCTACAATCTAAGAGTTAAATCTCCCAACAGATAGTCTTCTATTGTTTGAAACATAGCATTATATATACATGCAACAGTGGGCAGTGCAATTAAAGTATGTACACATACTTTATACTCACCATAAAATTATCCACCACCACCACCACCTTACTCTTACAGTTACAAGACTCCCTACAATGTCAGCAAAGAACATTCCTTAAAGTATGATAATGTAAGTTTAAAGGAGCAATTATTCCAGCTTGGTTAAAACACACAAACACTCAACATATTCCAGTAGAGTAATCCTTTTCATCTGGTCATCACATGTACTTCCTGCCTAGCCCTGACACAAGAACAGTGCCACATTCTTGCCCGTGGGTGGCTGCAAACACACGTCTGGCCAAACAGTGTGTATTTGTATGGAGCATGCCAGCTCCTTTGACAAATAATTCACCTTATAGAAAAACAGGACTCCAACATTCCATACATACTGTAATACATTCTCCTACTTGCAAGAACTTCCTGTAGGCTTTTTTCTGCACTTTTCTTTGGTGGGGAAGAGGAGATTGGTTACCTGTATTGTCTGGCATAGAGGCTTGGTCTGTATTACGCTCCTTCTTGAAGACTATGTTGCCAAGTTGAAGAACACCTGAGATAACCTTCAGCAGACCTTTTAAAATAATAGTAATAGCTTAGTGTCAGACATCACCAAAAGCCTGATATGACCCAGTTACTTTTTCTGACATGGTTAAAAGGCCCCCTCTCAGCATCCCAAAGATCCTTCTGAAAAAAACACTACAGGCAACTCCTTTATATGACTCCCATTCAGGACACAGAACTTGCCTTGTTCTTCCTATGCACGCCTACACAGACTAGAAATTTACCCATTCTCAACATTGCTATAGGACAGTAGGAGATGGGACTGAGGGCAATGAGCCCTCATCTGCATTTTTTGATAAAACATTTGTTCTCAGTTAGAGGGTCAAAACTTGCTCAGTGAATTCAATACTCAATTTTCCTCAACCATTACTGTTAAGCACAGGAAAGAGGCAGTTAAGAGTAGAAACAAATTAAAGAAGATTTTGGTTTTTTAACCCTGTTAACATCTTCAGCTCCCTGGCCAAGATTTGTAGTCCTTACAGGCATACATTATACCATATGGAAGGCAGTGGGATGTGGGTGAAAGTGCCCATACCGTAACTATTACTAATTACATGCTGAAGCACCCCACCCCATTGCTAATGATATATTCATTCTCTTCAAGTGGCACACGCCACAAAAGCAACACCAGGTGCCAGGACAGGAAAGACACTTTTCAATGCCACAGTGTCAATTCAATTTTCACCGTGTATCAATCAAAGCTCATTGCACAGTAGCTTCCAGTTGCCTTGAGCAAAGTAAACTGCCAGTCACTTGCAAAGGGGATCTCATAACAAATATTTTTTTATCCCCCAATTTCTACCTGTTTTTGCTGGTTTTGGCTGAGATAGAATTAATTTCCTTCACTTAGGATAGTAGCTGTCAGGGGGCTGTGTTTTGGATTTGTGCTGGAAATAGCATTCACCATACAGGGATGTTTCAGTTACTGCTGAGCAGTGCTTATACAGAGCCAGCCTTTTCTGCTTCACCCCTACCCACCAGTGAGGAGACTGGGGATGCACAAGAAGCTGGCAGAGGACAAAGAAAGGACAGCTGACCCCAACTGATGCAAGGAGTCCCTACCGTATGACACCATGCTCAACATTTAAAGCTGAGGGAAGACGACGAAAGGGGCAGGGGGTGCATTGGGAGTGATGGTGTTTGTCTTCCCAGTCACTGTTATTCAAGACGGAGCCCTGCTCTCCTGGGGATGGCTGGCCACCTGCCTGCCCACGGGAAGTGGTGAATTAATTCCTTACTTTGCTCTGCTTGCTTGTGCAGCTTTTGCTTTACCTGTTAAACTGTCTTTACCTTGACCCATGAGTTTTCTCACTTTTACTCTTGATTCTCTCCCCCATCCAACTGGGGGGGGAGTGCATGAGCAGCTATCTGGGGCTTAGTTGCTGGCTGGAGTTAAACCACAACACTATTACAGAAAGATCTGGTTTAAAACAAATATCTTTTTGATAAGAGAGCGAACAAAGGCTCCATATGTGCTACATTAGGAGTAACAGAAAAGAAACACACATGCTTGTGATTGTCCTGCTCTACTCTGTGCTGGTGTGGCCTCACCTCAAGTCCTGTGTGCAGTTTTGGGTGCCACAATAGAAGAAAGATATAAAGCTATTCGGGAGTGTCCAAAGGAGGGCTGCAAAGATAGTTAAGGGCCTTGAGGGGAAGCTGTCTGAGGGGCTGCTGAGGTCACTTGGTCTGTTCAGCCTGGAAAAGAGAGACCTCATAGTGGCCTACAACTTCCTCACAAGGGGAAGTGGAGGAGCAGCCACTGATCTCTTCTCTTTGGTGACCAGTGACAGGACCCAAGAGAATGGCAAGAAGCTGTGTCAGGGAAGATTTAGGCTGGATCTTAGGAAAAGGGCACTGGAACAGGCTCCCCAGGGAAATGGTCACAGCACCAAGCCCGCCAGAGTTGGGCAGCATTAGACAATGCTTTCAGGCACACGGTGTAATCCTTGGGGCGGCCCTGTGCAGAGTCAGGAAGCTGATGTTTGATGATTCCTGTGGGTCCCCTCTAGCTCAGAATATTCTGTGATTCTATGTTCCCAGAGGCATGTTATGAAATTCAGCTGCATCTGGAGTCCTGGCACCTGAACAGACATCTTATTTTTATAGTGCCTTATAAATAATGATAGTCAGTGTTTAGACTTCACATCAAAACTAACAAAGCCTATCATCCAGCTAGGCACTTCTAAGTCTATAAGGAACATTGATGCACTTGACCCTTTAAGCAGCAAGTGCAAAACACTAAAGCTATTTTTGCTATAGTTGCTGGAACCAACAGCTCATCTGTATGACAGCAAAGACATGCCCTAGAGCATACATTAGAAAATTCAACTCAAAAAAACTGAGCATAGCAGGTCATTCTGCCAATAAATTAGGCTGTCAATTCTTTTATTTGGTTTAGGTAAATTTCTATTCACTCGGTTTCAGTCTCAGATGATTCAGGATATTAAGAAGTGTATTAAACTGTGAATAACAACAGCATGGACTCTTAGCAGGCTGAATTGTGAAGAGCAATATTTAAGGCACAGGCACAAATTCCCTACAGCCACAAGAGCTGCAACCTCCAGCAGAGGAGGTGGTGACCTCAAACCATCACAGATGTTTGCTTCAGCATAGAGAACAGCAGTCCTAGTTTTGGAAGACCATATACATTTGGAAAGTGAGATTTTACAGAACATCAATTCCCAAACAGTGAAGCAGATCAGGAATGAGAACGCACAGAGCTCTGGTGAATAGATATCACTGCACTTTGTGCTGGCCACATGCAATTCTATCTTCACTGTCATGGTACTGTGCTCCCAGAATCAGACAATATTAATTTCTGATCAGCAGTTCAGTGTTAAGCTGGAAAGAAAGGCACTATGACCAGCCCATTCTCAAAGGACTAATCCAGCAGTGGTTGGATTAGATACTTTAAAGCCGCTGCTTAGGGACAGGGGGAGCACACAAGCTGTGCACTGCACAAGAGAATGAGGGGATTCTTGTATCTTGGATGTGTTATTCATGAACTGGGTATACAGCCCTCAGACTGGGAACAAAAACAGCAAGAAGCATGTTTTCACTAGCTGCTTGACTATACTGAACTGTATAAACTGAGTAGATCCTGAAGTGGGTCAGTCCAAAGCCACTAAATTTTATTACTTGCACACTGTTCACTTGGAGCAGGGGGGGCAAGAATGGACACAAGCAAAATTAAACAAAAAATGTAAACAAATAAATAAACAAAACCTAAACCAAAACAAAAATAAAAAAAAGAACCTCAGAACAAAAAAGGTCCAGAGACATTATCTGTTCCCTCTTTTATTCCTTGCATATTCATACCTATCTGCTCTTCATCTGGGATGCCCATGATCTTCATTGCCTCCATGGTCTCCTGAAACATGTCTTTGTCTTGCTGGCCTGGGATTGTAACATGTCCATTGGAAAGGAAGCGGTATTTGTTGTAAGGCTCCAGCAGCAGATCATCTTAGGAAAGAATTCAGAAAGAAGTTACTATGGATTTTTTTTTTTTTTTAAACAGACAACAAACTACCACCAGGACCAAATTTCTCACTTCCATATACTACTAAGCATTGGATGAATATGGGATTAAGACCAGTTTTCACTGCAGGCTGAACATTTAATGTATTTTAGATAAAACCAGAGTTTTTCTGTCTCTTTTTTTTTTTTTTTCTATTCCTTCCTCTGGACTGCTCCACCAAAGCAGTGTCAATCATCATTATGCTCTAAGTCTATAAGAAGCAGGGATTAATTTGAAAGTAAATTTGCCTTAGATTTCAGATACCTCATTTGTTTCAAGTCAGACAAAATTTAATGAAACAGTAGCAACCATGAGAAAGTCCTCTCCTTGTCTCCTTCCTCCAGATTGGCTTGCAGCTCTTGCATAACACAGACCCTGGTTACTAGGCTGATGTATTAAAGGTAGGGTGTGCTAGGATCCCAGACTGCTAGAGCTGCTTAGCTGCTTGCAGATTTGCTCCACTCTCCACTCAGTTAACACTGAGTACATCACTGTAGGACAATTCCTGCACTAGAATGGTTTACATCATACAAGACTAGACTAAACATGGGACAGTGATTTAGATAAGGAAGGGCGTAGAATCATTGCTGGCAAGGAGACAAGTGCAGGAAGGAACCAGAGAAGCAAGTTTTCAGGAACTGAGAAGTGCATGGGGAGGGCAGACAGATGTATGAGTGCATGAAAGAAGTGGAGGAGAGCTGACCATATCTAAAAGGCAGAGACAAGAAATTATGAAAGAACAGGTTCTAGTCGATAAGTGTTTTGAATCCTCTGTTGTTATAATTATGGGATTCCCTCATCACAACACAATCATACTTACTCTTCAAATGCTCCCCTGCCCCAGACAGCAGGTAGTAAAAGATGTGGAAGGTTCTCTCCTCTTTGGCCTGGCGAATTGCACGTGACTTCTCCAGCAGATCTTCAGAGAGTCAAGGCGTATGACAGGACATACAAATCACTTCCTATTCTATGGCAGGAGAAAAAACTCATACTGCCTGATGTTCTCCTCATGCCAGTTGACAGGGGTATTGAATTAACAATCATCATCAGTCAAGAACCCACAGAGCTCTGGTCTCAGTTCTACCAACCTCTGAATGATGACTGTAAGAGAGACTTAACTAACAGAAAAACAGTGACCATCCATCCCCACTTCCATTGGATGGAAGGGAGAATGACTTACGAGATGCCAAACCTATTCACATTACTGCAGTTTATGCTTGCATTTCAGTCTTTTAAGACTAGAATTCATTCATTCTGAAAATATTTCCACTACAATCACAAAGGTCACAAACGACTATGTGAGGAAACAGGAGACTACAAAAGTGATCTTACTAGTGTAAATTTAGAGTGCCTCCTATTGCTTTCTCCACCAGCTAAAGTCAGTTGTGAAGAGAGTGCTAGATGCCATTACTGCCACCTCTACAGCCCATAACTTCTCCTTTCAAGTGGTTACAGAAAGGATACAGGTCTCGATATTGGCTCCAACAATGTAGCCGTTGACATCAAAGTTGATTCTGATGAATTTGCCCTAAGAGGAAGATGATAGCATTAAAATTAGTATTCATTCTACATGGTAACAGCAGTAAACAAAGGTAAACCTCCTCTTTTTAATCCAGGAAAGGAAACTCGGAACAGGTCAGGCAGGTTTTAGGCAAAACATAAGGTCAGCCAATAGGCAATGCCTACTGATCAGAACAGCAATTTAACAAACAAGACACCAAACACTTCCAGACATTTCTGACATTCAGACAGCCTACAATTCAAACTCAAACCCAGATTTCCCACAACCAGGGTTCCCTCAGTTTCATGTGTTGTATTATGGAGACAGTTCCATCTCCTTCAATGTGAGCTTCAACCATTTTCAGTTAGCTTCAGCTCCCCCATCTGCCTCTCTCAGATGTTGCCCATTGCTCTCCAGAATAAGGAAAATAAGGAACAGTATTTGCTCTCCAGGATAAAACTGACTATAATAACTTATAATAACAATATAAATAATATTAAAAATATAAAATATAAATTAATATAAAACTAAATTATCCTAGCACAGGCTCTGGTTTCTTCATTCTAAAGATCTAACTAATCTATTCTGGATAATTCAATGAATGAAATTGACTTCCCAGATTAATTTGAAGGAAGCCACTCACAGACAGTTATCCTATCCCTGACTTATCTCTAGCAGCAATTCACCCAAAAGCATAACAAGTCTTCCCTCTGGAAAATATAGACTACTGGCATTTTTGACAGATAGTAATACTCACAAATCTTGAAGAGTTGTCATTCTTTACTGTTTTGGCATTTCCAAAGGCCTCCAGGATTGGATTAGCTTGGAGCAACTGTCTCTCCAGTTCTCCCTAGAGAGAAATCCAAAATTAATAAAGTAGGTAGCAGTTCACTGCATTAACCTTGGGTCAAACCAGCGCTGCAGTTTCAATTCACGCTAGCTTGGCATCTGCTGTAGAGAAGCCACATTAAACCTTAGGAGGTGGTCACTTAAACCTTCAAAGGAGACTCATTAGTTGTCTGGGTGAAACAGAAACATTCGCAAATATGCCTCATTCCCTTCCTCAACACAAGCACTGCAGTGCTGTCTTTCTGTTAACAAGAAAGACACTTTGCTGTAACATCCTGCAGACTTCCCAGGATTAAAGTGAAACACCATACCATCCAAGACCAGGCCCTCATCCCAGAAGCAGGGATATAGGCTGGAAGAGTGAGGAAAATTCTGTCTTGCAACTTAAAGACAGCTCTAAATACTGCTAGTAACAGGTTAAGAAGTTAGTCTGAAAAGATCTAACGTTTTATAAAAACCAAACCAAATAAAAAAGCTTGAACTTTTTTTAAGAGTCTACATCTTCCAAAGTACAAACAAGCAAAACCTCTTTTGTAAGGAGGCACACACAAAAAAGAGAATTAGTGGTATCCCACAAACTGCATGATTGCTTGCATTCTGCTGCCATGTTCACACACTCCTCCCCTCAAGGAACTCAAAATGTTAGAATTGTAGAAAAAGAAATTCAAAACCTTTATCCTTGCCAAGTACTAGATGACTGCAGCACATACACCTTTCCCTGCAGGCTCTAGATGTATCCCTGGCTTTTTTTTTTAAATTACGTGTCCTCTGTGCTAAAAGCATGGAGGTCTATATATTTCAACATCACCTAAAAGCCTCTGGAGACAGAAAATTACAGTTCAGATTAATGTTTCTCTTTTTAGTAGTTATCAGTAAGTACTCAAGACTGCCTGTGCATAATAGATGGAAATGAAGTTTGATTTGTGAGAACTGGAATTTATGGGAAAACTATTTAAGGTTATTTCTAAAGGAAAATTGTTCCCATTTGTTCTCAAAATGCATTATAAGACAGATTAGTTCTTACACAGTGTCTCTAAAAATACATGCAGTAAAAAAAAAAGAGGAAGATACATGACAAACTGTACAGAGAACTATAAGCCTTTATTTTTTACTTCCACAATCACTGCACTTCACCCTTGCAAAGTGCAAAGGCAACCAAGACCCTCAGCCCCTAGTGAACTGCACAAGTACAGAAGGGGCAGCTGCTGCAAACATTTTCATTCACTGTCAAGAATATATAACCAGGGCTTATCCCTGGGAAGGGAACCTGAGCTGGAACACCTCTCTCACAACAGACCCAGCATGTGGCATTGTAAGAAAAAAACCTTCAAACTAAGGTTCAGTCTTTGAAACTGTGGCAGTCACATTTTCCCTCATGTTCTGGCACATGTATTGGAGTGCTTTTCCTTAGCCCCATTCCTCTTCCCCATTCTGCAGTGAAGGCTTAAGCCTTTGTTTGTGACTGCAATCTGTTATTATTCAAGTGAGAGATCACAGCAATATAGCATTTAAACCCAGCTATGGATCAAGGAGGGAAGAGAAATCAGGCTTTGACATCAAATCTATTTTAATTATCTGGCTAAAAATAAAACCAAGGTCACACTTAGCTATCCAAAAATCAGAAGTTTACGAAAATCCATACTATAGCCCATCCTATTATTTAATACCTCAGGAAAAAGTGTCAACAGTTTCAAGTATGTGTTACTAAACAGTGGTTTAGAGGTGAATATGTCTCAAACATCAACACAGCAATACACATAGAGAATGCCAGCTCAGGCTCACAACAATATGAAGCTATGGGGAAAGGAGAAGACTCAAGAGTTGGTCAAGTCTTGCATTAGCACCATGATACAGTGAGAAGATCAAGTTCTCAGCATGGCACAGCAACGGCACATAAGATGAAGTGCCTACAATTACTGTACCCAATCCTCATTTTATGTTGTCTTTCTTTAAAAGGTAATTTCATTATATTTAAAACTTTAAAGAAGTTTCTGCATGGAGTTTGTTGGGGTTTTTTTTACCTTAAATTTTGATGGCTACCTTTCACTGATGCAAGATACATCATTATTATTATTATTATAGTAATTTTGCAAAGCAAAACCAGTACAACACAGAGCTGTCCATCACAAGCTTTCTAGAAATTCTAAGGTTCCTATCATTAAGATGCTGCCAATTTTCTAGCACCTATAACTGCCATTCCTTGACCTGAAACAAATTTGTTTAATACCTGGCATGCATTTGAAGTATGTACAACATTCCTCATGAAAACAGAAACAGTGAAAGCCACTGGATCTGTTCGCCTGTGGCTGGGCAGTGTCCAACATTCTTCACTATGCTCTCTTCCTACTGCTCTGAAGTTACAACACCAATTTAAAGCAACTAAAATCCTTGACATCTACCTCGTGCTCTGAATTTTTTGCATCTCATATACTTTTTGGAGATTTTTTATGCAAGGTAGAACTTTTGCCAATCATTTATTCTTCAGAAATTATGGAGAAGGGCATCCAGAAATCACAGCTACCTTAAACAGCATGCAATTTAAAAATAAAAAAAAAATATGGGGGGAGGGTGTTTGGGCTATTTGTTTAGTTTGTTGGAGTGGTTTTGTTTTCTATACTTTGGGGATTTGCTTCTGTATTCTTCTCTGCAGTCATGTGACAGATTATCAAATAACTGAATCCCAACAAGAGTGGCTGGACTGGGAAGGGAGAAAAATCATCAGTAACTTAACCTCTGCTACAAATATTTAAGTATTAGTATCTATTACCCATTAATTAGCTGCAAATATTCTCATCTTGAAAAACCACTAAATCACTTAAGATGACAGTAGAGAAACTGTGATTAAATATGGGAAAACAATAATCTCAACTTCCATAAAGTGTCATTAAATGAAAAAAGAGTTTATATAGTTAGATTCAGTACACTCTCAAAGGAGCCTTAACGTGCTCAGTAGTCACACCATGCAGGTAGAAGCTATTTAGCTGAATACACCAATGCACTGGGAATGATGGAACACATCACCACCTCCAAAACAAGTAAGGTAGAGCTGAAGAATATGCTTTATAAATCCGATCTTGCTCTGATACTTGGAAAAACAGGGATTTATATCCAAGACTTCTAATAGGTGACAGTCAAGAAACCTTTGTGGTAAATAAAGCATCACTACTTTCCATATCATTGTTCAAGTTTCCTGCCTCCTAGTGTTGCAGCATAAAGGTTCGGCACTATCATATCCTAACTAAAGACAAAAATCTGCCATGATCAGTAGACCTGAGAGCCTCAAAAAATTAAACATATTCATCTGCATTAGCTCTTATACTCTGGTTCCAAGTTTGCAGGATAAAAAACTGTTGCAGAGAGCACTCTCCTGATTACCATTCAAAGACTCCAGCTCTAAATCCCCTCTGGTAAGGCCAGTTTAGTTACAAAGCTGGAACAAAATGTGAGCTGCAGGACTTCTTGGAAAAATCAAAACTTAGGGGAAAAAAAATTAAATATCAAACTTGGGCAAACCACCAACCAGTCCAACTTAGTACTGTTTTATTCTCCTATGCAGATCGCCTGTCCTGCTTTGGTGGTTCAAATTTTGCTCAAGGACAAGCAGTGGAAGAATACTTAACTCAACCCCATGATTCTATTTTCCACACTTGAAAAAATGAGAAAAGAAGAATGTTTCTAAATACAGCTACTGACAGACCATGGAAAAAGCCTTCATATGTCTGAAAGTTTGGCGCATAGAACATTTTTTTTTGGTTGGATTCCAGAAGTTACTTACTACTATGTGTGCGCGCACACACACAGTGTGCCTGTGTGCAGAGATGCCTTCTTATTTATATACTCTACACACATAAGACATGCCAACACATTAAGCTACTATGGGAAAACTCCTATTTAGAGATACAGTGGACACACTTGGCACCTGGCTTTCATTACGTAGCTCACCAGAGAACATTTCCAATGTGTTCAGCTCTGGCTAACAAGCCCACAGTCCTGGAACACCCTGTCTGCAGAATAGCCTTCCCTGTAACCTTTCTTTGCCACAACTTAAAGCAAGGAATAAAAGCTAAACACTTAACTACATTAATCTCACTTAGGAACACTACACACATTATATGCTTCAGGTTCTAGTAAAGCCTTGTCTAGTCCTATTGTCCTGGAGGAATACTTCTCAAATGGCGTACCTCAGAAAATCCTGCAAAAAACCCCTTAAATGCAAACTAGCATTGAGCACATGAGTATTCTTGACATCACTACAGTCTCCAATTGAACATCCTTACAAAAAGATTACTGTGCACCACACATAAAAAAAAAAATAAAATTGTGAATTGTCTATGGATTTGTTTTAGCTGCAGAAAGTGATATTGGTGTGGAGTGAAAAGCTGCTCAAAAAAATCACACAATGGGACAGAAAACGCATTCCTGGTGCAGAACGTGCAGTAAACGTGCAGCTCACCTACGAGGGTACAACTGAAGAATTCGGCAATAGTCCATCGGGGGAGAGGGAGGGGGAAAAAAATATAAGTGAGACATCTTTAAAGTCCTCCCACCATCATCACCACCCTCCTTTCATGTGCTGCTAACACTTGGCTGTTTTCCCCCCTTTTAATGTTATCCTACGATTTCTAAGTTTTCAGCTGATGTCCACTAGCTTATCACTGTATTCTCCAGTTTCAAAACAGTATTTATAATAGTCAGACCTAATCTATAATGGTACAGAAGAAAGGAGACAACTCCTCCATGGAAAGATCAGTTTTAAACTGCCTAGACTGGTTATAAGCAATATATCCATGTGAAAAGATCAGTACAGGTGATGCTTTGTTTATAGTAGCTCTTGCCCATGCATCCAAAAGATTGTGGATGAGTTTATCCCCACTGTAGCTCCACTGATTTAAAGGAGTTATGGCTTTGAACAATGAATTGAACCTTGCAATTTTTGACAAACTTTCCTTGTTTTATAGTTCACTGTCCTCGTCAGTCCTCTGGTAGATGTTAATACCTAAGCTTCTACAGAGCAATATGGCTTTTACCAACATCAGCCAATATATATTTATTGTCCAAAGTCAGCACAGCAATAAAGCATCATTAAACCTAGGTCTTACCTGGTCTTTTTTAGACTTGTGCGAGGAAGCAACGTGAGCCAGATACTGAATGACCTTCTTGGTGTTCTCTGTTTTTCCAGCTCCTGATTCACCTCTGTAAAGAAAATCTGCAGTTTATTCACAAACAAGAGGTAGGGGGACATATTCATATTTCTAATCCCCAAAGGGCTGTAGACATCATTAACTGCATTTTGGTCATTGCAGCACCTCCCTCAAAACCAAGGCAAAAAAGCTGGACTGCAGTTGTACCCTCAGCCAGTTTGCAGATGGGTGCAGGTTCCACACAGAGGACGGAAGGCAATAAAAAACTATGCTTTCTAGTTACTTGGATACAAACACTGTCGAGTGGCTGAGGAATAATTTGGAGGCTGCCTTAGAGGTTGAGGTGAAAGGTAATGAAGTAAATCTTCCAAAAGGAAGCCTCCTGACTGCAAGAAGAAATATATGGTTTCTTAAGCAGAACTGAGAGCTGATCAATTTTACTGTCTCTAGAAGAGAAACTGCTGTATCAAGAGTATCTGTTACTCATCAGTATGAATGAACTTAAACATAACAGCTGCATCAAATCTAAAGGACCACTCCAAGCCTTTTTCGTTGACAAAGTTTTATTTCTTTAACAGTTTGAGCACAGGGGCTGTCTCAAAACCTCCCTTCCTCCACCTTTTACAAAAATTATTTCACAGAAGGAATTATATATTGGAGGAACTTTCTCTGACTCTCCATTATTACCTGATTTTCTAAGCCTACTACCAGCACTTAAAGTTAAGAGTTCTTCAACCAAGAATATAAAAACATAAACTTCGACACACACAGAAGCTGAAAGCTGTAAATACTCACGTGCAAAGGATGGACTGATCCTCTCGATCTAGAATAAAATATAAAAAGGTAGTCAGACTAGGACTCTCAAACTAAATTTCTCTGACAAAATAAAATCAAGACCAAAGACAAAACCATCAACTAGTAAACGTGGAAAAGTATCTTTAGAAACACGGCTAGGTAACCTCTTCTCTGGCAAAAGACCCCGACCTCCCACCATATGCCAAAGGATAATGGTACCACAGCAATTTGGTTTCCTTTTCTTAATCCAGGAAGAATATTATTTGCATCACAATTTTCTTAGAAACAATACAGAAGTCTCTCACTGAATGTTTCTTTACCACAGAGCTACAGTTTGATGTGCATCTACTTGTTCTTCAGCCCCCTCCCCACTATTATACTGGGCCCATACTGTTATCAGCAGAGCAGTGAAAATGGAAGGGGGAGAGGGGAAGTGGGATAGCAACTGTTACAAATCCCAGAGTGCCAAAGACTCACATCAAACAGAGACTTTCACTCCAAAACAAACACTAGAAGTGAGAAATATTTGGTACTTATTTTGTACAGAATGGACTTGAAAACTACGACAATGGGCAGCAGCCTACATCCCATACAGCTGGCTGTTTGTGGCAGCAGCCCCTATTGTATTAACAGCAGCTGGTAGCAGCAGAAACCTTTTCATGCTGACATACCACCAGACATACTAATGCCTGTGTTCAATTGCTGGCTGTGGAGGATATCTTCCCAGTTACAGAACTTAATTCATCCAGTCTAATCACCACCATCTTCTCCCACATCTTTACTCTCCTTTTGGCTTTCACCTATGATTCCACTTCCTTATGCGTACTCCTGACTAGTCCTTCCACCATACCTTCATTCCACAGCTCCTGTACCACTTCTTTGTGAACACATTCCCCTGATTCTGCCTTGGTTTCACCTTTCATTTGCAACCCCACCCTGTGCCCACCTGACCCCCCACTGGGGTTGCATCCCACTCTTTCTGCACAGCCCCAGGAACGAGCTGGGAGCACTGGGCAGACTGGAGAGTGCCTGCACCTATACCAGAACAGCCTCAGTGGCTTGTAGTCATCACAAGGGCAGCACAACCTGTTCAAACGTGGAACAGACAGGCACAGCAAGTCATTCACTGACAGTCCACAGGAGCCATTGGGGCACTCACAGTACACACTGTGCCACCAAACTCAAAAACCCCACTACGTTGCAGCTTTTTTTGTTTTGTTTGATTTCAGGTGTTTGTTTCTCTGTTTTTAAACCAAGACCAGAGGACCATCAGATCATCCAGTTTGTGAAGTTCAGTAGCACAAGAGCAGTTATATTTCAATGAGTTATCTCCATTTTCTTTTTCCACTGAGTCTCAATTCTGCACTGGACCGAGCTCTAATTTCTGAAGAAAGAGAAAGCAAGCCTCAAACATCCCTGAGAGTATACAATTCACTGGATTGCTCTAATAAATTATTTCAGCAATTCATAACCATCAGTATGTTTATGTATGTGACGGTCTCCACATTTTAGCTACCCATTCTTCCTAATCCTTCCTCCCATAGCTTAGAGAAACCAAGTGCACTCAGTATTCTTCCCACCAGAGTACTTAGACGATATAATTAAGTCACGATTCAAGTTGTTTTGTGCAAGATAAAGAGATTGGGCTGTAATTAGGGAAGGCTTTCTAGTCTGATAGATTTCAAGTACCTGAAACCACTTTCTTAAACACTGCTGCTGCAAGTGTATTTAGCATTTCAGTTTTAACATCAAGAATGCCATATTCATCAAGAAAAATCTTCTATAAACTCAGACGAGTATATCCAGCCTTTGGACATATTTTCATGGAATACTGAAAGCTGGCAAACCTGCGAAATTTGAGATTCCATCTTCTAAATTATTCTGAAACCAGTAATGTAAGCATTAGGTTCACATGCTACAGATACACAACTCCTGCTCTTAAGCTCTTTTATGAAAACTGATTGTACGTAGATAAGCACAAAAAATGAGCGGAAAATAATCTGGTTTTTCCTGTTAATACCCAGAATGTTACTTGTCATTACCCTGCTAATGTTCTCAGAAAGAGCTGATCAGCCCCAAGTCTGGAAGAAAGCAAGCAGAAGAAAATCACCACTCAAACTGTTTTGGCCTTGCAAATTCTTAAGCCTTCAAAGCTATGTCCTGCAGCTTTACTTGCACTGCATATTCATTTTTTCAAGCATTGAATTTTATTCACTGCCTTTGAAACATGCACTCCTTTCACTGAGGGACAGGCCAAGAGTAGGTGTTGGCCAGGTCCAAAGGTCCCACGCATTCAAGGTTCCCAGTGGGTCAAGGGCTCAGCAGGCACATGTCAGTCCTCTGCATGACTGGGCACTTTGAGGGTGGATCAGGGGAGTAACTAATGACTCATTTATGGATTGCCTAAGGAAATGTATTCTTCGGTAGTGCAACACCTGGGCACAATTCTGAATTGCAAAGCAGCTATGTGAAAGGACAAGACTGTGCCTCTGAATAACATCTGACTTTCAAAAGCTTCACTATAAACAAGCAGTCCACTTGTCCAAGAAAATACACTGAGGTACTAGAGAGGCTCTTCAAAGAAGCTGATTAGAGAGAAAGAAAAAAAAAAATCTTTAAAAAGATAACTCTAAGGAAGATCTGCCTTATACCTGGTAGCCAGTTCTGGTTTTGGAATAGGAACTGGGGCTTCTCAAATAGGCAGCGGAGCCCCAGTCAGCTGAACAGCACATGCCTTCCCATTCCCTGTCCTCCAGAGGAACCAGCAATAGAACACTGGTAAGGCAGATACATAAACTGACTGCCCAACAGAAAAAGAGATGATCAGCATCAGATAATACCAAGAAGCTCTCTGGCACTGAACACTTCTTGATCATGCCAAGTTTTCTCATACTTAGTTGAGAAGTTCTTTCAAGCCTCATTCCAGTGAGGCAAGGTAGTAGCAACAGCTCCCTGGAGTGACCCCAGGAAGTCGCAGCAGGGCAAGCACAGGATTTTTCCCCGCCTTAACACAGAGCAAGGTGTTGAAAGGTGCTCAGGCAGGAAAAGCCACAGACAGTTTTCAAAATCCTCTCAGCATGAAGTCTTCCTCCCCCAACATACTTTCTGGTGGCCCACTGCAGCTGCCTTAGTCACCTCTGCTTTAAGTCAGCAGGAACGTACCTGCGAGTGCAGGCAAGTCACCAGGAGCCTGCAGACACTGCCATAAAAGGCAACATTCCTGTTTGCAATCCGGGGGAAATTCTTTCCCAGGACTGCAAAGCAGCAGTCATTGGGATAGCTGGAATTCTTCTAATTGTGTACAGACAACTCAAATAATGTGTTGAGCAACAGGAAACTGGAGCCGACCAAAGGGCCAAAGAGCTAACGCATACAAAACGTAGCTCTCAGATACAATTCCAGTTAAGAATTGTTCTAAATGCCAATATTCATTCTCCATGCTGACTTGAGCCATCACAAATCAGAATTCAGTTTCCAGGCAGGAGGCCACCTCCACCTCTTTTTTTTTTTTTCTCCAAAAAGGATCATTCAACATGGGTGTCCTGTGCAACTACAGTCAGCACTTGCCTTTACTTCATTGTCAGTTGTGCAAGCAACCTACTCAGCAAAAGAGAATGTGCTGGGTACCATAAACTCAGTTGCTTATAATAACACAATCAAGAAGCGCTTGATTAAAAGAAATCTGCATCTGCTTTTCAATCCTAAACAGAGTCACTTACTAAAAACAATCCAGAATAACAACTCATTAGTTAATTATAGCAACAGTTCTGTATTTCAAACCAGCTGACAAGGAAAGCTTTTTATCTAGGCTCTTCTTTAGCTCTCATCACCATAATATTCAAGATCATAAGATGCAGCAGCCTCAAGCATCCAGAAATTCAGGAAGCAAAACATCCTTCAAATTTAAACTATACAGCATTATTGTATAAGATCAGTTGATTAATTTTACTATGTAAAAAACTCCATAATATCTAACTCATTCTTTACTTTCTTTAGTCCAAGAATAAAAGACTGCAGTTTAGATTGCTGACTGCTTCAGCATATACTAAAAACTGAACCAAAATATATTTTTACAAGAGAGACTTCTTGTACATAGAAAGTCGTCCATCAAATATCCTACTGTAAAACACGTCTGCATGAATGCTGAACTGCTGTGGTCGAATATATTGGCATAATCGATAAATGAATACAGCTGCAAACTCTTGACTTTTGGTTTTAACTGTTTTGGGATGGCAGAAGAAAAAGGTTGGGAGGCTAGAGGAGAATGTGCAATTTAAGCTCCCCATCTCAGTTACAGAACATCCTACCAGGCCTTTATCACCCACTTCCTCTGCATGAGTGACTCCCTTTTCAAGCCTGTTCATCTCCATAAAAGGAGAAGTAATATAGCATTCACACAATGGTGACATCATCTCTCCAGCTAAGAGGAAGTGGAGCTGAAAGGCCAAGGCTTGGCTTGCAGTCCCCTGCCTATAGCTGACTCATTAAGGCTAAAAGCTTAACCAAAGCTCGATGGTACCACCCACCTCCTAACCACAGAGCGTCTGGCAGGATGGAGCAGCCTGGCCCTCCCAGTTCCCGTTACTGCACTGCTCCCCCAGCATCCCGGGGAATGCCTCCAGCCCAGCTTCGGCAACCGGCTTGCTGACCAACTTAGAGCTGACCTAAAGCAAGAATTAGACTTAAATGCATCTAAGTGCTTCAAACACGCAGTACTTCCAGCTCCTTATTGCCTCCTCGAAATTCTCCTCCAACATCAACGTAATTTTACAACTCATGTCCTTTCCTCAGGGCTCTTGACACAGGAGGAGCCTCAGGCACCTGACACACTGTGCTACACAGAACAACCCCACTGGCATCAGATCTAATCAGATATGTTCACTGTGGTGCCTTTAACATATATACTGGTCTGAGTAGGATCAAAAACACTCCAGGGGAACACCAGCACAGAGCCTGAGAGCCTGTTTTTGCATTATCATTAAAGGAGTGCATTACAGAGAACTTTCAAAATGCCAATAAAACTATCAAGTACAAAAAGAAAAAAAAGAGAAAAAAGAAATCAAATTAAGGACAAACATGCATATGCAAGACAGCTCTCAACAACAGAACCAAAAGATGTTAAAAAACCCCAAAAAACAGAAAACCAAACATCACCTGAGTTGGCAGGAACTCTGCAGTGCCAAGATTCAGCTCTGCATTAGCTGAAGTTTGAGGACAGCCACAAGGAGAAAAATAAGTTTCATTTTAAAAAATGAAATATATCCTACTGGGTCAAATGCAAATATTTATTCCCCCAAGACATTTTTGGACTAGAGCCCATATCCCTTTCTACAGCACTCCTAAACTCAATCTGGAGATGGTAGAAAACGAGTTAGGCTGTAATTTTAGGCTACACAAATGTTTATGAAGTTCTGACAGAAAAGAAATACTGGTATACAGCCTGCAAAAGCTAAGGCAGCTCATGATACTAAAACAGTGAACTGCAAGGAGACTGCCAGTAGGGGCTGAACCATTACATAAGTGACTGCCAGGGAGCTCCTACTCTGGTTTAGAGGAATGAAGCAAAAAGGGTGTGGTAACTACTAAAAAACAAGTGGGCAAAGGATTCTTTTTTAGCTCCTTGTTCTATTGAAAACCGCATTTCGAGACAGAGATTTTGAGAGCTGCATTTAGATATCTCAAGTAATTCAAAGCATGTAAAACATTTTTTAAGAAAATGAGAAACAACGTACATATTTTCTTGCCATTTGTATCCAAACACCAACAAAACGAGTATTCTCCATAATTAGTATCCAAATTTAATGTTGCCCTTTGCATCAGAAATTTGGACAAACCTTGGAAAGAAACTAGTGAAACCACAGGCTATATTCTTTTGGGTTTAGTGGAAATAGAACTAAGCCTTTATGTGCAACTGGAAAGAGACATCTGTGCCTACATAAACTGAACAGGTCTAAACTGATAAGCAGTCACAGAATATCATAGAGAAGAGAAAGATGCCCTTTGGGACAGTGCATTATGCAGTGCAGCACAGCAGACCAGTGCTAAAAGAAACCTGAGAAATGACCTGGCAGCAAGCAAGTTAAAACAGAAGTGTTCTGCTAGCTAGGAAACTTAAATATGCAAACATTTCAGAATTACAAATAAAACACTTGAAGGTCTCTATTCTACAGAAGCAGATCTAGAGGACTGTTGTGAAAACCACAACTGGTCCTGAGGTGCATGTGGGGATCTACAACAGCAAGTATTTGTCTTAAAAGACCTCACACTATGTTTCGTCCCTTAATATAACAAGGTCACAAAAAATAAGGCTACTGTGCTTCACAATTTTTGCTTTTAAGAACCAAACCCAGAGACTACCTAACACCCAAGTGAACACCATCAAGGTGCTGGTTGCACAAGCTCCTTTGCAGATTAATCCATTGAGGTCAAGAGTTTAACCATCACACAATGATTTTCAGTTTGTTTAGGTGAAACATTAGGAGCCCCACAACAACATGTGGGGAAAACTGGATAAGGAAAGAGATGGAGTATGTTCATTAGCTGTGTGCTGCCTATTCCCTCGCCTACTTACCTCTTTGTTGAACAGGTTGAGCTTTGTAGACCAGAATAACCATACGACCTAATCTATTACAGAAGTTTCAGATACTTTTCAGAGCATTAAAACCAACAGCATGCTCCAGATACCAATGACATTTCCAGCTTCTACCACAATTTGACACTGAAAATTCCTTACATGGGTTCCAAATAGACAAATAGGGTCTATTTAACAGCTTTAAAATATGTTTTTCTAAATTGAGGCCCTGGAGACTATGAATTGAGGTAAAGAATGTACCTCTACAGTATACATCTGCTGCATTAAAATAATGATTTATTTGCTCAAGACACCTCTTCATTTGCAGGCACCATGCTTCAATCATCAGTACCAGAAGAGTAATTCTTCTGAAAGCAGACCTGAGCTTTTTTGCATCCAGATTACCCAGGGAATAGAAACATTAAGACAAATGGTTGTTTTCTCTGAAAGCAAAAAATGTTACACTCATTTCAGAGTTCTGCTCTTGAAGCACAGGAAGGCTCTCCAAGTACCATGCAGCAAAATAATGTTCTCATCTCATTTCTGAGAGTCAAAGTCTTGGGTCAGAGAAAGGAAGAAAAAAAAAAAAACCGACAATAACAACCTACTTTGAACAAGTCCTCCACCATTTTATTGCTTCAAGAAAGGACTTTTTATGAAAATTAACAAAAAGCAATATAACCTCTTGGAATATCTAAATGTCACACTTTGGTCAATGGAGTTAACCAGTAGACACAAAGAGGACCAAGCTCACTCATAGTTCATCAGCAGAGATGCCTGAAAAGGTTTAAATAGTTTCTGGATTAGCAGAGGTTGGAACATAGCTCTCATGTTCCTCTCCCCTTCCCAATTCCTTTCCTGATGAACCTGCCCTTTGAAAGGCCTACTTTTCAAATACCATAAATTGACTGAAAAAAAAAAAAAAAATCGGAGTCCAAATCAATTAACACGCAAAGCTTTTCCACTCTGTCAGCTTAAGAGATAACTATAACCCATGCTGACAGAAGTCAAGAGTCAACAGCTTGCTATCCTTCTCCAGGCCGTGAAGGATTCCCAGTCTTCAGGGCTCTGAAAGTAACCAAGGGAAGGCAGCCTAATCCTAAATGCCTCTGGCTCATGTGGAGCACCCGATCCTTTCATCTTCTATTCTCCGTACAGATTCCTGCCATACCACTGGCTGCTGCACCAAGCCTCCCCCACTGCTGAGCAAAACAGAGAAAGTGGAATAGGAATGTTGCTTTCCATTGCCCTAGAGGCCAGCCAGTACCAGAGACACTGCAACAACCTACTCTCAGTCACTCCCAGTAGCAGACATTGGAATGCTACTGTTTCCCTTTGCCACATGGGATTAAGGCAGCAAATAATCCTAAAACAGTCTCTAGGGGTCTTGCTGGCACGCATAGGCACATGTGAAGCCACATAGAAAAAGCTCTCAAAACATAGTTAAACAGGTCAAAGCAAGACAGTTCAAAAGCTAAATGGGAATGCTATTCACATCCAACAAGCATTCCAAAAAGTCATCAACAAGGTATCTCAAATTAGGCAAAGAGCAGCGGGGGTAAACTTCTAGATTGTCAATACTGCTGAGAATACTGCACAGCTAGAACTGTTCTGGGAAAGGTAAACACTCCAGCACAGCATTTAGCAACTTTCTCATGCTTGGAAAACAAAGGCAGGGCTGCCATTCTTCAGCTTTGTACAACAAAGCAAGTCAAGTCTAGGATTTATGAGTTCTAGACATCATTCAAGCAGTGGTCTGATGGAGACATCCTCTCTTTTCACCTGGAAGGAAAATATCTGTGTAGGTTAATCACTAGCTCTGAACCACCATCAGACCAGGGAAGGTCACCCATCCCTTGTTGCAGAATTGCAGCTGTTTGGATATCTTCTGCCACATACTGATATACCTGGCAGGGATGAAAGACAAGATCTGTGACACAGCTTCAAATAGTTTAACTGTTGTAGTTGTCTGTAAGTGAAAAGGACTTCTTCAGTCCCCTTACAGCATTGCCAAAGAAATCACTTCTAATACTATGTAGAAAAGACTTCTTCTTAGGGAACAGTAACTTTGGTACAGTTAAGTCAATAGCTTGTTTAAGAAAAATACAAATCAATACTTGAGTTGACAAAGAGTGAGCAAAAGAGAAGGAAGTACTAAAGAATGAGGTTTATGGACAACATTCTGCCACCTACAGTATAGGTGGAGCATCTTTTATTGTCCTTCATGGCAGATCCAGTCCTTCTCTGAGGAAAATGAGGTCCTGTATAGGTCCAGGTTCACAGGTTTTTTTCTTCTGGATGCAACATTCATTTCAGAGTAACACACCAACAGTATAGCTGTATTTCTTCAAGACCAGACACATCTTGAACAAATGGCCATCAATACCCTGCCATCAGTCCACTGCAGCACATCTGTATGCTCATCCCTCCCCACCTTGAGCTTTTACAAACATGGATGAACTGATCCATCATGTTAGCTCACCCCTGTGCTCTGCTCTGCATGGCACCACGCTTTAGCAACTTTTCTCAGCCTTCTCCACAGCAGGTTTGTTTGAAGCCACTAACACTGTAAGTGGAGGGAGATTTTCTTGCTCCCTCTTCCCACTCTGGGAACTTATATTATTATAGTCCTCCTATGCTTGGAGGTGCAAGTGGTAGTGAGGGCAGGTGAAAAGCAGAACTCTAAAACTGAGTATAATGAGACTTTTAAAGCATGATTTTATTATATCTGGTCATTGTTGAAAAATGTGAAGCTAATTACAAGACCTAGGAGAGAGACAAATACCTTAATCATTTCCAGTCATCAAAAAATAAAGGAGTAATCACATCCATACAAGTCATGCCAAATCAAATCGTTCATTACACCCTTTAAACCTTACAAAGCGTGCCTCCTCATAAAACCCATCTACAAAAGGGCAGAAAAGCACAAAATACCTCCACACTTGGAACACTCTCCAAGTATGTCAAGCACAAGCACTGACTCTGTAAAAGACCTCTCAGAATGACAGATACGCACAGGACTTTCACAGTTCTGTGTTTAAAAGTCCTCAAGTGACAAACAAGCTATAGATAATATATAGAGTTCTCTAATTCTCAGCTGTCTACATGGGAGTGTGGGCAAAATAAGTCAATCTTCTTGCTGTCTTTTATTCCATGAAAAGCCAACAGATGTACTTAATACTTCCTCATAGTAACCTTTACTCTTAAAAGAGTAAGAGCATAACCAAACAATTCTTAATCAGTAAAACTCCACTGACCATCACACTTCAAAATACAGGTTATACTAAGCTTGTTTCACCCAACCAGACTGTACAACTGGATTTTCCAGCTAGCTTTAGTTAAAAGCCCTATCAATCAACATACATACCTGACCACCTACAACTATCTCAATCCATAAGGTCATCACTGAGAGAGAAAATTGCTACCTCAGTTCTTTTTGTTTGTCTGACTCCCCTGCATTCACATCAGCCTGTTCTTCATGAGAATTTTAGCTCTCACCAGACTCTGTGTAAGAGTCTTCAATTCTTTAGTGCAGGAGAAAGGTATTCATCTGAAAACAAAAGCTGGTACCAAGTAGGTGTCAGGTGTCTGTAAGCAAGGACAGAGGGGGCAACAATGCCTTTTGATAGCAGTGAGTTGTTCTCCTACAGTGTTTTGACTGCAACCTTGATTTGTGATTTCAACAAGAGTCATCACCTCAGTCAGCACTTACCTTGCATCATACTCCTGTAGGCTGTGTCTGTGATGGCATAGATATGAGGAGGCATCTCATGTCTCTTTTTGCCTTTGTACATCTCCACTATTTCTTCTGAGTATATGGGCAGGTTCTTGTAAGGATTGATTACCACACAGAACAGGCCTGAGTAGGTCTGGAAAAAAATGCCACAGCAAGTAAAGACAAGAGTTAAAAATGTTGTGTATTTTCGTATTTTGACAGTGTCTTACTTGGAAAAACAAACAAACTGAACAGCGCTTTTTTTAATACTTCCTCCAGTGATTGCACGTGGGATGCTTTCCACTAAGCAATATTAGAATCTGAGTAATACCTAAAGTCATATCAACTTGACCAGTACTCAGTTTTGCCAAGTATGCACAGATCATCAACTGACACATTAGTCACACTGATATCACTGGCCTGGTCCCTGGTTAATTAACAGGCCACTAGGACTGGCTTTTCTTTTTTTCAAAGTCCCTATATTCAGGTCAAGTGCCATTTCACTGTATAAGGTAGCTCCTAGAAGTGTACATTTTACTCTATTCTGCCTCATGTTTGCTATGGATTTTTCTAGTAAATGATCAACTACAACACAATAAAACTTCAAGCCAAATAGTTACTAAAATTAAAACTAGGACATGTACTAGGCCAAATTCAGTGATAGTCTGTTCTGAACAGTAACCTGGATTAGATGGTCTCCTGAAGACTCTTCCAGCCTGAACACTTTCCTGGTTTGTAATCTAACGAGTAAAACTAGAACTAGATTTAAACCATAAGGTGATTAATATAGCATAGTTCTGAATCAGTTGATACAGAAAACAATTCTGAAGTATTGCACTCTCAAAGAACCAGCAACATTTGCCAGAGTTTACTTCTAATTCACTTCAAATGGTTAATTCATTGATCTATGAGAGCAAACCTCCATTTCTCAATTGGTTTCTACTGGCTTAAATTGTACAATTCTAATGGAATACACCTGTCAAAATAATTCCAGTAAAAATATTAAGCTTCTTTAAAACATAAGGAAAAAAACAGAACTTTGAGATCTGAATACATGAAAGAAAAAGCCCAATAAACGTTTTACTTGCAAGGGGAACAGGAGAAGCAGAGCTTCTTAGATATTTCCTAGATATTCTAAGAATAGCATTCCAAGCCTTGCTCCGGGATTTAGAGCTGTCCTAGTTCCCTATCAACTTTAGAAGCAGCAGTTAGAAACATCTGGAGATGAGCAGCTTTCTACAGCAACTTGCAGTGCTACCAGAAGACAGTACATTTGGCACTTTTTATTTCTATTGTCAACATCTCTTCTATTGTTTGCTCAGTGAAGAAGGAGTGCTTCGGAGTGGTAAAGAGTTCTCCACAAGGAACACAGAGAGTACTTAATCAGATTTAGCTCCTTAGCTAGATAAAGGTAAGGATTAGACTGCAGTGATCAGAAGGGTGAAAATAGCATCTACTACACAGTCTGTGGTCTTATATCCAAATTTTCTACATGCTGGCTTAATGTTAAGTAACTAGTCTACTCTTCTATGCAACAGATTCAGATACAGTTTTCACTCCATGTACCCCAGGAAGCAAATTTTCCATAGATATTTAAGGTTCTTTTTCTATACTCCGGTATATAAACTATCAAGGTGTTTCCAGACCTACTCTTTTACTTCCTCTTTTTTTCACTGACTTTTTAAAAATATTTGAATGGCTTACAGAAAATATTAAATCTCTTTCCAAAGTGGAAAACTATCAAAGTTGGCTAAAAAACTTTTGGCAGAGTACTTCTAAAGTTCCAGAAGCTAAACTTCCACAAGGTATTCTACTCATCTTAGGTTTCAGATAGCACTTGATGGGAACAGTTTAAGGAATTTACAGAATCAACCTGGCAATGCTAGTTTCTTTTGCCTCAGCCTTAGCGAGATCTCCATCAAGTCCAACTGTACTTGTACAGCACAGAATATCAGCTGAAAGTCTGGGTCATGCTTTCCTGACCTTTGACTACACTAGAGAAACACAGAGCAGGACCAAGAGGTAGAAAGGAGTCAAGGTTAAGAGCGGCATGTTCACAGGACTCACAAATCCATGAAGAACATAAAGTTTTCTTCTCTCTATTTGTGTGACCCTTCCTGCCTGTGTTTCCAGACAAATTAGTACTGTTGCTTTTCAAGTAAGTATAGTGCAAAGGTCTGAAGCAATCTTAGGGATGAGAGCAGCAGTTTAGAAAACAAGAGACATTAATTTCACCTAGAGTGATGAAGTCATGAAGGAAGTATGCAGGAAGAAGCCACCACTTTCTTCCAGAGTTCTGGCTGCTGGGAGAAATACCTAGGGGAAGTTTCCACACAGCATAATGATCTCCAATGTGTGAGGCGATATTTTTGTTTAATAAAGAGAGGCATGGCTGGGATAGGCAACTGAGCAGACCACCATGTCACGACTGCTGGTCAAGCTCACTGACAGTTTTATACAGGAAGCACATTGAGTTGTATTGAGCAGAAGCTGCCAGCCCTACCACAGAGAAGATAAGTCATTACATCCCACTGAAGTACAAGTAAAGACTTCTATGCATAAATCCCTTAACTGAACTCAAGGCTCACCTATTATAAGCATAGCTGGCTTGTAAATCTGTACTTTGTCTCAGACATTACTATCTCAAAATAGAATTCTGGCATTACCTCTCACTAACTATTTCTAGTGACACACAGGCCAAACTGGAACAACTTTTATTTTTCTAACTGCTAAACTAACTCTGTAGAGTTGAAAGGGCCATCTACAATAAAGCACAAAGTTGACAGCATCAGAAAGTCTATTTTCCAGCAACTGTTAATTTCAATACAATAACTGGAACATGTAAGGTTGAGTTTTGAGTTTCACATGGAATATAAACTAGGCAGTTCAAGTAAGCAACATAAAAATTGAAAATGATCTTCTGATAATGGATTTTGAATAGAAGGGGTTAATATGAAAGCCAATCTACTAGCAAGCCACCTCAGTGCAGAACCAATCTGCACATGGAAACAGCAAATTGGTGTCAGACTCAAGCTCTTAGTTCTTGAACTGTTTGACACTCCTCACTGCACCTGTGATTATGAGTTCCCCCTTCCTTTTACAGGATGGAAAGACAGAAAAATAAAAGTTTAAAAAGAAGAAAAAAAGAATCTGATAAGAACACACAGCTCTGATGGCAAATAAGAGAGAAAGGACAAGAGCACAACTAAATTATGCTTATGATCAGAGGCGTTTATGCTAGAGATGCATTGAATGTACTCCCTTTCTTCAAGCGGATTAATGATCAACTAACAGCCACTCCAATGAAAGTATTTTAAGCCTTCACATTAATCTCCTGACTTGCTGAGAACTGCTGACAGGTGAGATCAGTCCATTTCACAAGTGCACAGAAACACAGTTTTGGCAAGACTAAGATTCTGTAATAGAGAATTACTATGCTAGGTTTTCTTGAGTGAAGGGTGTGGGGATTTTTTAATACTTCTTACAATCCAATTAGAAGAACTCACAGACTATGTCTGAAATTTCAGAGAGTATCTTGCAAGATACACGAAACAGCCCATTGCACAGTGTGCAACAGAAAGAGATACTGCTGAGTTATTTTCAATAACTTACTACATAAATTAGCAATGTTTCCTCTTCTAAAAATGTTACACATGATCTTGCACATCATATTTCATCTCAGTACCAAGACTCTTCCCTCTGAGAATAGATTTTGACCAATAATAGCAGTAGTTGTTAACTACAAGAACAATTAACTGCAACCACCAAACACATTAGCTCTCCGAGTCTGACATCAGACTGTGGGAGTCAGACTAAATTCGTATCAGCTCTGCATCTTTTAGATGTTCTTTGATAATTTCTGCAAGAGTTGTCTCTCTGCTTTCATACCACTCCAGAAGAGCAGCAGACACAGAACGAGTCAGTCACAAGTCTCTCACTTGTGTCCATGCTCCTCAACTTAGAAGGCAACAGTTCACAAAGGTTGCTACCCAAGACATACAACAGCTAGAATGAATTCCTGCTATGTGGCGTGTCAGATACCACCAGTCCCTGTTAGAGGAGGAAAGAACATCTATAGCCTTCATGTAAGATGACTACATGAAAGACTATAACCCTACAAGGATGGTAAAGTAGTAAGCATTCAAAAAAACCCACTCCAAACATACAAAAATATATTGCAGAGAGTTTTTACTTATGTTGTCTTCTCCCTATGACAAGAGAGTCAGCTTTTAGATTTCAGCAGCACAAGAAGTGGTGGTGGGGAATCTAGGCAGAATTTTTTCAAGGTCTGTAGTGATATAGATGCTTACATGTGGAATTTACTCTTTAGTACAATTTATTTTACTAGACCTTCCAATATACTGTGAAGATTTCATAGTGCCTAAAGATACTGAACATCCAGTATTTCTACAGCCCTCAGGATTCCATCTCAGGCAGCACCATTTTAAGCAGAGGCTAGTATAAAAATGAACAAAGGTACACTAACACCTATTTTAACCAGTCACAGCACCCAAATTTTACATTACCACTGAGTTTAATAATTCATTCTATGACTGCAGAATATTAATAAAGTAGAGACTATCAGGACCAACATCTGCTGGCTAAACACAGGCAACATGAAGAGGAAAATCAGAAGGGAACCAAAAAAACCAGATCAAGGTTCCAAAGTCTCCTTCCTCACCCTTCCCTGTTTATTGCCCTTGGTATTCAGTGAAGTGGTGCCTGCTTCATTGGGTATGACCATTGGTCCCATAAATGGTGTCTCTGCCATTTCCTCAGCAATAAGAAGCAGGAACCTCTGCTCTTGCCCATTTGGGGGCAGAAGGAAAAGCTCTGAAATCCAGAATTTTTGTAACACAAAGCTTGGCATTAGCATTCTTTCCCACTGAAGCTCCAGACATGGAAAACGCAATTCAAATGCTGGGTGTATTAGGACTGTATTTTTATTATTATTTAGTTCAGATCACACTCCCTGTTTACCACTGTCCAACTGCTCTTGTTTCTTGCCAAGGGAAAGTTAAAAGGTATTCAAAACACTCTGCAAACAAAGACATTAAAACACTAAAGGCAGATTTACCATAGCATTCATTGAAAGCTTCAATATTAACTAGAGGGGGGTTGGCATACATTAGTGAAAAAAATTTAAGTAGAGAGAATAAGCTAAGACACGTGGGAGTTGCATACAGGGGCAATGAAAGGTTAACACACATATTTAGGAGTAAAGTGATTACAGTAAGTTCACATACTATGTAATCAAGAATTCCTAACCCAACAGACAAGATTACTTACATAGATCAGTCCTGAGTAGTATCTCTCCTTCAAGTTGTGCAGCACCGAAGCTTCATTCAGGCATGTGAGCTCGGCCATATCTTCTACTTTAGAGAATTTGGGGGGGTTCATCTTCTGGATGTCATCCTTATTTACTTTCACCTTCTTCCCATTCTCTGCCAGTTCCACGATGGCTTCATCTCCTACTTCTTCCTTCAGGCTAGCTGCCTCAAACCCATTCTTCTCTGAGGGAACCCATACCAGCTTCTTAGCTGCCCAGTCAGCCTGAGTGAGGGGGTTATTAATGATGTTTTTGTCCACATAAAGGTACTTATCTGCATCTCTTTGTGCCATTTTGGTTTAGAATTGGGAACCTGTGAAGAGAACAAAAAAAAAAAAGGATCTTTTTAAAGCTTCAAGTTGCCTTGCAAATTCCTAGAGGCAGACAGGCAGGCACATGCTAAATACTCAGAATCCCTGGTCATCAGAGCATGCCTCCCCTCCTTTAGTTTCATGTTAGTAAGCACTGCTAAAGTTGTCAAACTTCCAATAAGGTCAAGGTTTTGCTTGCCAAGTGGATGAAAAAACCAAACTAGCATGCAGATTTAAAAAAAACCCTACAACAAAACACCGACCAACCATTAAGCATTTGGAACCATTATTTGGCAGAAAAGAGAAAGCACATTAAAGAGGCAAATACCAAACAACTTGTGCCAGTCCTTATATCGGACACTATGTCAGTAACATTCGAGTCAAGATTAGCCCTGCACTGCTCTACTTGTAGAGATATTAGCTCAGAAATACAACCATAAATGTTTAATCAACACTTGTGCTTTGTATCTCCTTCTGATAAGCTATAAATCAAATACCACAACTACCAGTCTAGACTATTAATAAAGTGTACTTCGCTTCTAAAAGATAATAGTAATTTGAGGACACCAGTTAAGACTGATATTAGATACTTTCCATCACCAGCTTAGTAGTAATACCCAGTCTGGTAGTTTATATCTTCTTTTTTTTCCCCCTACATGATATTCAGTGGCAAAAGACGGTAACAGAATAAATCTGTGTTCAGGAACTATTATAGCTAAAAATCCTTTACTGGGATCCTTCTGTGAAGCTGTAGTCAGACAGAGGAGAGAGTTACACCCTTACAAGTGGGAGACACGCAGCAGGCTCAAAAAATGGCACCCTTGATTTAGTGTTTCATCAAAACCAGAGCACTATTGCCAGGGATTTTCCAGTTTATAAAGCAGCGATTTTATTAGTGCCATTCAGAAATCCTTTCAATCAGAAAAGGACTGCATGCGTCAAGGCTCATTAACCATGTAACAGCAGCCTCTTTACAAGATCCCATAAACATAACTTCTTGGATCCTTCCTCACAAAGATACCAGTGTCCTCAATATACGTTTTTCATAACTTGGGTAGAAATTAGAGCTCTTTACCACCTAAAGAACAGTACTCATGTCATAGAAGGTTTTCAGGATCTATAGGGTAACTTTTCTACTGAACATACCCATATTTACAAACCATCCAGCAAATCAAACAAGTGAAGTTTGACTGGAGGTACTGCAGACAAAAAAAGTACTGAAAGCAGGGCAGAAGCAGCTCAATTCCCAAAATATGCATGAGACCAACAATAGATGTTGAGTCCCAGCATTAGCAAGCAGTGAATGAAGCCAGAAAAACATCAGCTATAATAATGATGGGCACAAATGCCCACACCAGTCATTTGTAAGCATGTAGGGAAATTCCTTTCAACAAATGTATCACTGTAGGTGGGATGTAACTTTGGGCCAGAGACTATACAGATAGCCATATATTCAGTCAAAAATTCTTTAGCAAACAAAGAAAAAATTACTCTATAAAAAATTATTTCCTTTAGCTTGAGTTTAAAATCTTTGTCTTAAGCCTTACAGGATATGCCAAGCAGCTATCCCACACTTCACCTCATATTTCCTTCCCCACTGACACTTAACACCTCTGTCACCACAATGGTGATTCTCCTCCTTGGCTTTTCATATTTTCACTGAAAAATCAGATTTTAATGGGTACATGATGAAGAGATTTGTTAAAGAAATAACATGTAGTAATCTCAAGGTTGCTATGAAAAAACTGAGCTGTCAGAAGAGCTCCAAGACCACCCTAAAACAGTGAGCCTAACAGAGTATAAGGAAATAGAGAATAATGATGCAGCAGATGATCTTAGGATTTCATGACACTGCAGAGTATGATCTGCAGGTTGTGGTCAAAGGGTTAAAAGAAGGGTGTGGAGGGAAGGAGGGGGAAAAGAAAAAAAAAAAAAAAAAAAAAGAAAGAAATTTTCAATTGTGTCCAGAGTTCTATCAGGTTTGGCAAGTCAACAGCTGTGCTCTACCCTCCATTACACAGTTTCCTGCCTATGCAACTCCCAGAATCTAACCAGTTGCCTTTTTTGGCTATAATCAGCAGGACACAGAGGCAGTATGCTTCAGCTAAATTCAGTTTCATCATTTCCTGAGGAATCCTAAGTAACCAGCCATCTGAAGTGTCCTACATTACACTGAAACATATTCTCGACTTCCTTACTGCTAGAGTGCATGTAGATATGTACATATACATGCACTACTGCATTCAGTACACCCTGGAGACATATTCCAGGACAAAGAGTAACTCTTTTTTGGCTAATATGTAAGACCACAAGAAATCTTTCAAGGGGTATCCCCAGCTAGTTCTAGATCTGCAGAGAACTAAGGAAAGAAGATAGTTACAGAGAGATTAGTCAAATTCCTCACAGGAGAACCCAAAATTATCTCACATACAACAACAGCGCATTCTTCTGTCAGTAAGGGATCATTCTAAAGCATCTATCCCCTTTTATTTTCAGGACTGAAAACAACTTTCACAATAAGAAGAGAAATAATCTAACATAGCTATTCTAAAATCTCACCAAATGCTAGTTTCTTAAGCTACCAAATAGCAGTGAAGAGATTCATTGAGGGTCTGCACCTCAAACAGACTTGAAAACTACCCTACTGCGTGGCAGCAGCAGTCTTCTTATCACCATCTTAAACTAGTCTTCATATGCTCCAGAACAGAATCATCACATACTAGAAGTAAAAACTAGAGGCTCATGGTAAGATAACATGGCATTAGTGCTATTCTTGAGGCTGACTTCTAACCCACAGGGCGTCTAAACTAGCAATACCACAAACCAACCATTAATTTGTCTTCTCCATAAGAACAGTACCAGAGGAATCAGATTCAGCAAGTTCCATCTCATGGGCTCCTAAACTTCTCTTCCTAGCTTATGCTGCATTTCACTGGGCATTTCTAAACATCCCTTAAGTGGTCAAGGAAGGAAGCAAGCCCTGTAAGCTCTTGCAGCCTTACAGCAACTCACAATGAATGCAAATCATTGCCATTTTAGGAACAAATTAGGAAGCAATTTGTTTGCCTGGTAGTTTGCATTCTGGGTGTAGATAATTATGTGGGGCAAGGACATTTATCTTTACATGGCTATTGTGCAACTGTCAGATGGGAATACCGTTAACAATATTCTTTTTGATGCAACACCAGTCTATAGGCAAGACAACCAAAAAACACAGAAGGAAGACAGACCATCCTTGTTTTGAGTCTAAATGCCTCCTTCCTAGTATTGTTTCCAAAAATGACATACTAAAGTCACTTCCCTGTTAACCCAGTGTGTTCCCTTACTGTGGTTTGTAGCAGCCTGAGCAAGAGGCTGGTCAAACTTTGTTTGTTTTCCATTATTTCAGGGACCAAAAAAACATTCTTTGCCATTTAACTAACTCCATAGTTGCCACAAAGATGCCATACATTTACAGATGGAGGCAAAGCCATCTCTACAGCTATGAATAGGACAGAACCAAGACATTAATAACATGTAGTCCAACCTTTAAAAAAAATTTTTAAGCCCCTCCCCCTTTTACATACATATTTCCCAGCAGATTCTTTTGAGAGGAACAACTTAAACACTGGTTTTAAGTTAAGATGACATGCATTCCCTTTGAATCAGGCAGAATTACCCAAAACCCTCATTGAAATACAATCATATGGACATGTTTGCCTTAACTTCCTGCAATTTCATAGCCTTAAGGCTTAGGTTATAAGATACTTCGCACACTCCCTACTTAAAGCTTCCCATAAACCTGAAAACACACTTTATCTGGCTTGGAAAGGTCTAAAAGCTGCCTCTGCTGTAAGGTCCCTTTCTTTTGATTACAGTGTTTTGCAGCTGCTAAAAGCACAGAACATTACCTGTTTGCAATTTAATTTTCCAGAACTATTTGCATTACATCCCTCCCTGCAACATTTACTTTGTCAGCAGCCACAGTATTGTTCTAGGCCTGAGCCACTGCTCAGTAAGATGAGCTTGGGCTCTGCTAAACTATGGAGGCAATGGCTGAAGTAGAAATACAATCAATATATTCAGAAGAGCATTACTGGCAACAGGTAAGGCATCACACTTACTAACAAATATTAGAGCTCTGGCTAGGCAAGGGAACACTTCCAGCCTGAGTTACCTGAACTGGCACTGAAGTAGGATTCCCCACACTGTTCTTTTTTGACTTTAGGCTGATTCTTAGCAAAGATGCATTACTACATTGAAATAGACAGCTTTAATCACATGCCATTTCCCTATTCTAATGAACTATGACAACTTTGTGAAATACTGGGCTACAGAGTACACAAAACAGCCACATACATGTGCTAAGTACTCTGTGATTCAGATCACCATTTCAAAACTTTGCTGTAAGACTGAGCATGCATGAAAAGGGACGTAAGTGGATAATTACTAGAAGTTTTCTGATGTTTCACATCCACCAGTAAGGCACTGTTATAAACTTCCTATGATTTCACATGAAATGGTCCCAACACATGGTTTGTCTAGTGGTCTTTACAAGAAAACCTACATGAAGATCAGAGTGGAAAAAGAATGAACAATAAATAGCAAACATTTTTAGACTACAACAATTTAACTTCCCTTTCTTTAGAGAGTTCACATTTTAAAAGTATTTCAGGAACACACTTCTCACACCACTTTCCAAACTGGCTTACCTTTAGCAGGTTGTGAGCGCATGCAATACAACACAATAGGCCCTTTCACAGAACAAAAGGAATGTAACACCATTTCTATAGACAAGACAAGACTTTTACAGTAGAAAATTAGAGCACTACTGGTCACTTCTAGCCCCATTTCAGTTACAACTAAATTGCACTCAGTGAAGAAATTTAATACTTTGTTAATTTTTTGTATTTAAAAAACAATCTGATTTTGAGAAGTTGCTAATGATTCAAACTCACTTTGGTCATTAATATCCATGATGGGAACCCTTGCTACGCATACACTCTGAACAGCTAATACTTGCATTATTTTTGCAAACTCAACTATTTTGCTTTCCCAGACAGCTGAATACAGTTCATCAAATCAACAGATTTAAGAGCAGCTAGAAAGCTAGACTAAAGTAGACTTTAGTGGCCAGGCTACCTACAGTAAGCATGAACTGACAAAAAAAAACAAAAAAAAAAAACACAAAAACCCAACCCACCAATAAAAACTGTCTATAATTCCCTTGTATTCACTAAGAAATTGTACGGATTTGTTTAGGTCGTACTAGGCTGACACTTCACAGCTACACATCACAACATGTTTATGGGAAGGAAAACTGCAAAGTTTGTTAGCCCAAACTGCTCCAATTTGTAAGTAACACCTACATAAAAACTGGAGTCTGAATAGCTAAGGGCAAGAAATGAATCACAAGGGAGAGGTGGAGAGGAAGGGAAGTGGAAAAACTGGCAGGAAGCTGAACTGATGGACTGGTTATATCTGCTTATTTCTCAAGTTCGGTATATTGTGACACACCGGTGCTTGATGCTTCACACTGAACTCAACAATCATGAACTTCAGTTATCCCACTAGAGAATAAAACCTCAGGCAAGTACACGAGTCGGCAATTAACACCCCCTCACAGATAGCCCCCCCGAGCTGAAGGCAGCGAGCTACACTTACCCTTTTTTTTCAGAAAGCCGTGCTGCTATGCAGACTCATTGCTTCTAGTTCAGCTTTATTTGGGATTCATAATGACTGCTATCAGGCTTACTGGAGTTCACTGCTTTCCTCTCTAGTCACAGTCTGACGCACACAATACATTGTTGAAAGATTTATTTCACAACTGGAATGCAGATTGCTGGCAATTATTGTTGCATATTCAGTTTGACTGTAGTGCTGCCCAGACTTGCCAGCTACCCTGTTTATTACTGTAAATTAAACTCAAGGTAGAGCACTAAAGTGCCTTCTCTGTATGCAAAGGGCTCTAAGAGTCAAGGAGGAGGAATCTAATTACCTAAAGTATAAATGATACCTGTATTGTACAAAAGTGACCTACGGACCAGACTACACAGAAGACAAAAGAAGTTGAAGGGAATTCTGCATCTTCCAGGTGGCCTGAAGGTACCTGACACACATCCTCAGAACAATGAACATGGGATAAAGGTTTCTCAGTTTCTGTGTGTCCATCTCTCCTCATCAGCTGCCAAGCACCACTCTGGTATGTGTGAAGCATCACTTGCATATGTTCTACTGTAACAGCTGACAGAGGAGGTTTGCTCTGGCAACTGGGACTTTCCAATGCAAATTGCAAAGGCCACAAAGTCATGTACAATTAAGACAATGTCCTTACATGCCACTTATTAGTCACCTTTTCTCTCCACAGGGCAAGACTGTGACAACTGAAGCTACAAGCACATGTATACATAACAGAAATTAATGCCAATCTGAAGAGGTTACTTTTGGGTACCAAAGAGCAAAAACAGGATAGCACAGGCTTCACCACAGGCTATAGAAACACAGAAACAATCTTGGGCAACCACACTGCATACCATGCAGTAATTAACCACTGTAGGTTATGGGCAAATACAGCCCAACATCCCTAAGTTAATGCCAGGGAGGGTATGCTTGCCCCTGTTTTAACAGCACCTTCTGAGTTCAGTGAGACACACACCACCATGTAGATGGCACCAATACAGTTAATCGGCTCTATGAAGCCTGTGCACATTGTTCAAACACACCAAACACTGATTTAGGGAGGGGGAGGGTAGCCTTCTGTTGATTTCAAGTCCAGTCTTTAGCATGACAAAGCTAGGCTGGCTGCCACCCAACCCCATTCACTTTGAATAAATATTCAAAGTTTACAATCCTGCATAATACACTTTCTGCAACTGTTGTTTCTCATTAGTGGAGTACAGTACATGCCTTCTCAGAAGAGGAGAGAATTCCTCTTACAGAGACAGTGTGCCCACAAGGAAAACATTCCAGGGGGAGAACACATTCTTCGTGACCACTCAGCAAAGTAATCCCACTTAAGGAGACAGCTGTAGTTCAGAAAACTGCAGTCCATCCCTGCTGTTCAAGCTGTTTTGCTGGAAGACTTGTTTTCAGGAGGCATAATGGCCTGCAAAAGTTCTGACCAGGCACGCAGAATTCCCTATGGACATTGGATGAGAGAGGGAGGAAGAGCTTCGAAAGTTTCAGCCTGTCCTTGTTACCTCAGGGTCCCTTTTCATCCCTTTCCTAATATTCGGATTTAAGGCTAAAAAGTACCTACTCTGAGACACTGTGTAAGGTAACTCTACATACTTCTATATCAATTAGCACTCCCTGTCATCTTTGTCAATGTCAGGTTTCAATTCATTGTAAGAGGGAACAAGGAATAAAACAGTTACACCTAAATACAGAAAAGAAAAATATGGCTCTGGTTCATCCTTTTAGTTGCAAATATTTAGGATGTATGTGGCTAAGATAAAGCCATCTTACAGGAACAATTGCTCTTGCTTACATTAACTCACAAAGTGCTTTGATCTCAGCACTAGTACTACTAATCTTCTTCCAGATCACACCGGAAAGAACCAAGAATCAGTGCAAATACATCCGGTAAATAATTTTTTAATATATTATTTTTACACTGCAGCAGAAGTTTCTGTAGATCTGTAGGCTCAACCTACTGTGCCAAACTAGGACTGTGCAGAAACAGCCTTTTGCTACATCTCGCTTTTATTCTTGTTTCGAATAGATCTGCTTCCCCATTAACACCAGCTATGGGGATGGGAGGCAAAAACCCTGGCACAGAGAAGTCTACCACCTTTACAGGGTCCATGTTTGATTCTCAACTCTTCTGACTGTACATAAGGGGAGTTAAGAGGACCTACCTCTCTGTTTATGACTGTCATCTTGGAGGTGGACGGCTGGAGAAGAGTGACTCTTTCTGGACATGAGAACAACAGTAACTCCTAAGAAAAAGCTACATAGCCTTAAAGTTCCAGGATGTATAAGAAGGCCAGGTTGAAAAGATTTATTTTTTTTAATTAATTTATTTATATAGCATAAATATCACCTGCAAGATAGTCTGAAAAACTTTGAAACATTCAGACTGTGACATTTCCCTGCTGTGCTCAAGGTCTTGCACAGCTCCATGGCTCCTTGCTTAGCTCTCCGCTATAACGGATGTTCCAGAGAAAGCTCCGGGAGCAGCAGAGCGTGCGAGGAACACTCGTCTGGTCTGTACGCTCCAGACTCCCGCTTGTCTTCTGGTTAGCTTGTTCCTTCCCTGACCTGTGCTTTCTCCCCTCCATGTCAAATATATCACTCTTTAGAAAGGAACAGAATTAGGCATCTCTAATTTTAGAATTCACCCAACCGTGCTCTCCTGCCTGGATCTCCCGAAGAACTGATTTTTGTATTAGAGGAGAAAAAAAGGACTCATCTTTCAATGTCAAATGAGTAAAAGCAAGGGCACCTGAAGCAGGAACTTAGTCTGAACTGTTACAATAATGGCTATATGGCATACAAAATTTTCTGTATTCTGGCATTACAAGGAAATACTTTTGGAGAAAAAAAAGGGAAAACTATCTCCTTCTGACAGGACACTGACTACTATGACATTCCATGGTTCCAATACAAGGAAGCAAATAAAATTTGAAAGTTCAAAAAAGGTTTTGCTTTCTGGCCTAACAGGATAAAAAACCATCAGAAAACGCTGACACAGAGTAGCAAAACGGTTTTATATGTTTCCACCGCAGTTAACAACATTGCATACGATCATATACACCACAGTGCCCTGGCGGTGAGGCACTGCAACAGGTTGCTCAGAGAAGCCGTGGATGGCCCATCCCTCAAGTGTTCAAGGCCAGGTTGGATGGGGCTTTGAGCAACCCGGTCTAGTGGAAGGTGTCCTTGCCCAGGCAGGGGGGTGGAATGAGATGACATTTAAGGTCCCTTCCAACCCCAACCATACTGTGATTCTCTGATATTCTTCCCCTTATCTACATGGACAAGAGCTGAACATTTACTGCAGCTGTGCTTTTTCCTGATAGAATTAGCAATAATACAACACCATGATATCTACCAGTTAAATCCACATCAAGTTTTTAGAGCATTAAAGAACTAAAATCTACCTTTATGGTTCTACCCATTAGGAAAAAAAACATTAAGATTTGTCACATAGAAGATTATCTCCCACAGCATGGAAGAAGATAAACATGTGCACACACAGATGCCACTGCTACGTGGACAATACACAGGTAATTTTTAGAAGTTACACCAGTTTGTCTAAAACTGGCAACCTCTGTTTTTGAGGAAAACTTATGACTAATACATCTTCCTCATTACATTTTTGTGTTTCATTTTACTTTTCCCATCATAAACTGCATTAAACTTGGGAAAGGCCATTAAACCAATTCACAGTAATTTACTGTGTAATGAAATGTCAAAGACTTTAGTATCTGCTATAAAGATTCATACTGCAGTGTAATCCAGCTAATAAAAGCTAAGTGAGCTGGTTTAAGTCACAAATCTTAAGTCACAGTTTAACGAGTTTTTGTGTTTGTAGAGAAATCTTCCTTGGTATTTATGCTCCCCTAACAAAGAAAATTCCCTTTGCTAGTAAGTAGACATATCCATTTGAAACAAATTTCAATTACTCGATTATTTTTTTTATGTAGTCTCCTATATACCTGCATCCATACTCCCATCTATTCAGACAATTTTGTACAGTCTGAATACATTTTATCTGATATCAAAGAGAAATAAAAACCATCTCTATTTCTGAACAACAGAAAAGACAGACATTTGAATCATAACTATGAAGAATAAAATATATTAAGTGGTATTCTGCTAAAAAAAATAGAATTTCACTAATAAAAAAATTATTTCTTGAACTATTTCAGATGCATTTATAGGCAAAAAGTAACTAAAATAGTTTTCTATATAGTTACCTGCAATGAGGAATTTATGAGCTGAACTGCCTGTTTCTGGATACTTTCATTTCAATTTCCCCCCCTTCTGAACTCTCACTAACTGTTAAACACACAGCCACCCATCCTCACAATCACAAAATAAAAAACAAAGAAAAATGTCAGTATCTTCCTCCAAATTTTAAACTATGACTGGCAGCAAAAACACAAGCCAGAGAATATTTTTCTTCATCTACATTAAAAAACCAAAAAACGAACAAACAACGGTCAAAAATCAATTTACCTCATCAACCAACTAGTTCCAAGTGCTTAGCCAGGAAGTTTTCAATCCACTTCACTGGTCTGACTTCAGATTTACATTCAGTATTTGTTGTTACATTTAAACACCACACATTTGTCCAAATATGTCTAAATCCTAAGATAGACTATCAATTTAAGAGAAAGAAATGCTATCAATGAAAGTTAATTTGTACTCACATGTTTCAAAATAATTGATTTTATCAATTCTGACACAAAGACTGGAATCTCTTGCGCTAAATGACAAGCAGACCTACAGGTTAGCAGCCTCTGTCAAAAAGAGCTTAGTCACTAACAATGTATCTACAAACTAATATTGCAGTTGTTTTAAGTCAGTCATGTTTGGAGAAAAAAACAGAAGCAACGGAAATTATTTTTTTCATAGAAATTTCACTGTAGATTCCTTTTTTTTTCCCCTTGAATATTAAAAACCACTCCATTGCTGAGACTAGATGGGTTAGTTGCTGGCCACAATGAACTTTAACTAAAGTCAAATCTACTGCACATCCAAGGCAGATTAGAAGAGCCTAAATTCAAGTGAACCGCTGAGGTGTTAAGCTTGAAAGAAAAACACAGGTGAACCTACAAACAATAAAAAGGGAAGTAAACCATGACAAGAGCATGCTTTAAGTATTACAGTTTAAACAGGATGCTGCCTAACAGGGGGGAAAAAAAACCCAAAACACCAACTCTGACTGCACAGGACTGTCACAATTGAGCTGTAAAATGTCTCTAAACCGCTTTTCTTACAAATCTGAACGCCCGCTTTGCCTTCACGCAAATCAGAACTCCAGTTCTGTGTTGAGGCATATATCACAATGGATTTCCTGCCGAGACTCATTAAAATGGTAGTTCTTGATGAATGGAAGTATTCATCAGTTAAGGAGACTTTATGATACAGACTTCCAAGTTAAGTTTCCCTCAATATATTCATTATTAGCTTATTAGCTTTACTGAAATCACCCATCCATGTGGTTTTATTTATTCATCTCAGTAGAGTCAGCATACATACATTAAGAGAAATTTAGATTTCTAGTCATGAAGACAAGCAGAATTCGAACCCTATGTACAAAACTCTAGAGGCATAAACTTCATAAAGAGGTAACAGACTCAAACCGCAGTATGCAGAGTTACATTTCATTATACCTCTCTGCAACCAGCAGCAATACCTCTGTAATACTTCTACAAGAAATAATTTGCAGTAGACAAGTATGTTAGATCAACTTTACAGTTTCCATTTCGTTATGTTTCAAAAGGGCAGGATTTAGCAGTAGTAGCTCCAGAAGTATCATACAATGAAATCAGTCCCAGTGCCATCACTGGGAAATTGTGGACACTACTATTTCTTTAGGCTTTTTAGGCTGTTCAGAAAGGCAACATCCTGTGCTGAGCAGTAACAGGCCAAAGGACCATCAACTGAAAACAGGGACTAGTCCATTATACTGAACACAACTGGGTTGAAGTGAGATCCAAAGGTGTTAAGCCACTAGAGCAGCCTAGGACTGCAAGACAAATTGGTGTTGAGATTATTACTTCAAGCACTGGGAACAAGTTCTCACAGCCACTGAAGAAAAAAGCGAAGCGGATAAACTATAATTAAGATGAACTTGTAAACTGATGCATTTCATGTAGTTGGACAACACCCGTTTGTGTTAGCTTCCAGGGCAGGAGTTGCATTCATGTTTTTGTCTCACCCTACTCTATTAAAATCAGGTTGCTACTTTCCATCTCTTCCTACACTAGAAAACTCAATTAGAATGATGGTGTGCTTAAACTGAAAAGAAATTTAAGGTACAAGGTCACCAAGTCACCATTAAGCTAGAGCAACTGCCAGCAAAAACAATGCTGCTGTAGGCAATCCTCTGCTATTATAGTTCTGTTCCAACCCACAGAAGACTTAACGTCAGGCATACAATTTCTCTACTTAACATGCAAACAGCTCTGCCTCAATTATAAACTAGGAAAACAAATACTAATAAGACATTTATACAAGAAATCAAAGACAGAAAATGTATGTTAGAGGGCACCAAGTGCACTACTGACTCAAACCAACAAAAATATATTAAAACATACACTGAGGATTAAAGCTTTGGACATCTTTTAGTAGATATGCACTTTAACTCTGAGCCTCTAAAATGCACTGTAGTCATCAGTTAACTCCAGCACATTACCCAATAACCCGAAGCTACTACACAAAAAAGCAGATGTAGTACACAGAGGTGGGGGATAAGACGACCTTACCTTTGACTTCCCCTTTCAGTAAACCCTGCATTAACTAGATGGGTTCCTGCACCTCCCAGGGGTCCATTTATAATCTCACCCTATTAGAGTCACACAAATCCATAAGTGACATAAATCTGGGCAAAACACAGGCCTAGGGCTGGGGGTGGAAGCAGAAAAATGAGTAGAATCAGCTCAGAAATCACAATACCTCTGACATGCATCCTGTCTCTTCTCTTCAGTATTGTGGAGATTAACAGAACCAAACCTGAAACTTTGGGTGTAGACAGACTAATCTTCCAGTACAACTGAGGTATATTTCCACACAGTTAGTAGCTGATATACATGCACTCCCTTGTACCTACATGTGAACAGTCTAACAGAAGACTAAGCTGTGAATTATTAACTGCAAACATTTTCTACATTATATTTAAAGATTTTCCAAGAAAATAATGGTTCGTGTTTTCAAGACAGTTTGTTGCAGTGGTAAATGCAAGTCTCACATTTGTAGTAAATACATTTGCAGTGCCAAGTACAGTTGCAAAAAGACTGAAGCACCTGTGGCATCTGACGCCACTGCAGTTTTTAACTCAAAGATGAATAGTAGACCTATCACCTGCTACACAGTTTGAACACTCTCCAACATTCTGCATAATACCAAAATAATGTGCCAGACAATACAGATTATTTCAGCCCCCTACGTGAGAAATTCTTCTAATTTCTCTCCTACAAATTTACAAGTATTTTTTTAATTGTTATTACCATTAGTCATTAATTAGATTCATTTAAAATACTATGGTGTAGCTCTCACAAGCTATTTCTCTTCTTAAAACATTCTGAAGCATATCAAAATCCACCTAGAAGAAATAATGATAAAAAGCTTATCTCTTCAGATTAAATGATCACTCTGGCAACTTTTTTCAGGAATAACTTGAAAGAAAAAAAAAAAGCCAACACAAAACCATGGCAGAAATATCCTCACAATATATGCAAAGTCAAATGAAAGGTCTTCAGTTTCTACACTCATTCTTCTGGGGCAGACAGAACTTGACTTCTAAGTCTTCCTGTTTATACAGAAACAGACACAGGCTAACCAACAGAGCTAATACTGAGGTCGAAGAGTCTTTTCCAGACATCTTCCAAAATCAGATCTTGTCTATACAAGTCGAGCAATCAAGAGATGACACCATATTCCAAGAAGAATCACGTAACTCGCCAGCTTGGTGCCAGTCATACCTTTGAGGTTTCAGGTCAGTAAATACCATTTTTTCAGCTACTTCAGAGTTATAGAACATTTTGCCCGTCCACCTCCAGAAAGATAGTGCACACACTATGAATAAGTGCAATTAATAAAGCTATCAAGACGGAAAACACGTGAACTTAAACACTTCCACATGACATGGAGCATCACGGAACTGTTGCATGACTTCATTCTGGTTAATTTTACAAGGTCAGATTAGCGCACAATCTTATGTTTATACAGTTTTGGCAATTGAGATTAACAACTTAAAAACCCTTCAGTGCTAAAGGCAGCCCCACTTACATTGATCAATTGTTTCCTCCTTATTACAACTTTCTAGTTTACAAAAATATTTGTTCATCCCACTTAAACTTTGGGAGAGAGCACTACAGTTGCAGACAGTGCATCTATGAGTTAATACATATCTGCACTCTGATTCACCATTTTCACTGGAATGCCATCAATAAGCGAACTTAGCCACATTGTGACCCAGTGACTCATTTCAAAAGCAATTTACAAAGCACTAACTGATTTAGAGGGCTGTTACTTTGGAGTTAAGACTTTACTATAGTTAGCCTTATGGACAAGAGATGTATACAAGAGTTAAGTATGTGTAATATAATCTTCCGAGCCATGGATCAACAGCCTCCATGCGAGTTGCCTTGTATTTCCTTACAGCTAAGGGCAGAGGCAGACAAATCATACATGGACTTTGGCCTGCAGAGTATTGCAATATCTTTACAAGTCTGAAGCACAATTTTTTTTATGCATTACTTGAGAGATTACTCTGTTTAGGAAGACCTGCTCACTTCTAAAAAAAGCTTAAGTTCTTAGTCTGCTCCGACGGAGTTTGGTTCAGGGCATCATGACACAGGATATGAAAGGAAAACCTATGGAAGAACAAGGATGAAAAGCACCAACAGGGCTTCAAAGAGGAAAAAGAAAGAACCAAAGGAACCGTAGGGAGGAAAAGAAAATGGAATTTAACAGTCACTGCACGCAGAGCTTGCTGACCAAAGAAGTTTACTTCTGAAAAATTCCCCTTTATTACCAGAAGCGTGTTATTCCCTTAAAACTCATTTCACCCCGCGTTTAGGCAAATTAGGAGCAATCCTCATTAAACCCACTGGGCAGGCGCCACCCTCGGGGGCCACGAAACTTGTTACTTTCCACACCTCGGGAGCACAGCCAGGTAAAGATACCACCGAAAGCCGGAGAACTTCTGACTGCTCGGTTGGAGGTGATGCCTGAAAGCACAAGCTATCTGCAGGAGCTCCGGGTGCAAGCTTCATCTTGCCCTGTCACTCCCTCCCTCTCTCGCTCCCTCCCTCCCTCTCCCGGCCCGAGCCCAACGAGGAAGTGTGGCGGGGCGGGCGGAAGCCGAGCCCGTGGCGGTGTCTGAGGGGGGCTGCCCG
>VXBX01005245.1:119302-149259 GCA_013400415.1 Scytalopus superciliaris | reverse complement strand
GGGTGCGGGGCGGCCGGGCCGAGCGCCGCCGGGCAGGGGGGTCCCGCCCGGCTCTGCCGCCTTCTTAGCGCACACTGCCCGCATAGCGAGGCGGCAGGCAGAATGTGGTTTCACAGAATCAATTCATCATCATCATGGCTGGGCTTCGCGAACCAGGGTTGGGGTCCGAGGCCACAGAGCCCAACCTTTGGCTGAACACCACCATGTGGACTAGTGCCATGTCCTGTCTTTGCTTAAACACCTCCAGGGATGGTGGCTCCACCGCCTCTCTGGACAGTCCACTCCGCTCCAAAGTCGACTCACCCTTTCTGTGAGGAAATTCCTCCTAATGTTCAACCTAAAGCTGGCTCAGCTTGGTGTTATGCCCTCTCATCCTGTCGCTTGTTACCTGGGAGGAGAGGCTGCCCCTCAGCTGGCTTACAGCGTCCTGTCAGGCAGGAGAGAGCAATAAGGTCCCCCCTGAGAACCCTCCAGGCTGAACACCCAGAGCTCCTCAGCCACTTCTCATCAGATTTGTGCTCCAGACCCTTCCCCAGCTTCACTGCCCTGCTCTGGACTCTAAGGAGCAGAACCGAGGCAAGCAGGAGCATGGATGTAAGCAGCCCCTGATGTTTGAACAAGCAGTAGGTATGTTTGTGTAGGCCCAAAATGTAATAAAAATGTATTAAAAAAGGCATGCCAAAAGATAGAGACAGTGTAATTCTGCCTCCTTGCACTTACGGAAAGTTCAGGATGAGTACAAGGAGGAAGCAGTAGTAAAGATGCAGGACCAAAGTCCTTCTGAAAGGAGAACATCATATCTAAGTCGGTATGTTGGATCCAGCCATGCAGATAAGGTTTACTGCACTTTTTACAAGGCTCCTCTCCTTTGTGACTTCCTACTTTGTACAAGGAGGGCACACTTGCAGATGTAGGTGCCAGTGACAGAAAAGGCAAGGTGAAATTTACCAATGACAGCTACAAGTAGAAGAGGCAAATGAAGTTGGAGAAGCTTGAATAAAGAGGGACGTTAGTGGAGAAGTGCCTAAAGTAAGCATTTCTTGTCCAAGTGAAACACTTCAGGCTTAGAAACAGTCACAGCAGCAATCTGGAAACAATGCTAGACCTTTGTATTTCAGGACACACAAGGCAGTGGGAGAAATCACTGAAAGGTTGCACAGCTGAGTATCAGGGACACAGAGGTATCCATGTTAGAAGCAAAGGTGAGAAATGTACAGGTGCAAAATAGAAATGAGAATTCAATTTGACAGTGAGAAGGGAGCATCCAGGGTAGGCCTTCGCTAGTACTCCAAGGCAGGAAATGAATGGAAGCTGGAATTGTGACTGCCAGATACCTGCATATCCAGACAGCTTTGGGTTTACTGCGAGGGTGGTGAGGCAATGGCAAAGGTTGCCCAGAGAAACTGTGGATTCCCCACCCCTGAAAGTGTTCAAGGACAGGGTGGATGAAGTTCTCGGTAACCTGGTCTAATGGAAAGTGTCCCTGCTTATGGCAGGGGGTTGGAATTGGATGATCTTTTAAGGTCCCTTCCAACCCAAACCATTCCATGATTCTATGGTCAAACGATCCAGTGATCATACTGAGCCAAGAAAAAAAGTGACCAACATATGGAAAGGATATTTACTGGCTGAACAACAAGGTTTTAAATTCTCCCACAAAAATGAAGCAGAAAAAAAATAGTGGAGGTAACCTCATATATCAAAAGCTTTTTAAGAACATCAGAGGCTGCATCATCAGCCAAGTGGCTGAGAAAGGAAAGGTTAATGAACAAAGCAGTCAGTATCAAGTGTAAACAGAGCTTTTAGAGGAGGAAAAGTACGAGATCTTACCTGGAATACAAATATAAAAGGCAAAATGAACTGACAACAACAGTAAGGTTGGAAATACAAGATAATGACTCTGCAAGTGTGAAATGCAGACATAAAAAGGCTGCCGCAAAGTCACTTTTGAAGAGCATATGATACTGGGCATTTTAGGTTTTTTACTTTTTTCCAGCTCTCAAACTTTCATGTGTGCTCTGCTCTTCCTGATGCTGAGCTTTGAGGCTAAGGTCAGGCTAGACTGCCTTCTTAACGTTTGACTTTTTTCCTATATAAATTTGAGAACTTGGTCCCACTCCTGTTTAATTGATATCAAACTTTCTTTATGGTTTCAGCAGTAAAGCATCAAAACTGAGTTCAGAACAAAGACTGGTGCAGGTTTACACTGCCCTTCCCCTTCACAAAAAGTGTGTCCCACCTTCTTAGGAAATTCTGTGTATTTCCCTCATGGTCAGATTTCTAGATGTGCCATAGCTGAGGCAAGTCAGATTTTAAATGTCTGTTTTCCATAGCTTGATTGCTTTGAAAATGGGTGCAACAGGTTTTTGTTGGCAGGAAGTTTCCCAGGAAGGGGGACACACCTCAGAAAGAAACAAGTATGACTAAAAAAGCTATCACACTGATTTGATACATCTGTTACTTTCTACAATTTCACAGGCTGTTTATGTGGGCCCTTTTGATCAACTTCACTCACATTTTCCATCAGTATTTGCAAGCCAGCATCCTTTGGAAGAACAAACCTGTAATGGTCAGTGAATTCTGAAAAAATCTCAACAGCAGAGAGATTTAACAGTTTGATGAGAGTAAATGAATGGTGCTCTAGTATTTCTAGAGGGAAACAAATCTACTAAGCAGTGAGCATCCAGAGGTAACACTTCAATTTGCTGGCCTCAACTACACACCAGACAAATGGCCACTTTGCTGTACTACAGTGTTTTCCCCTACACTGGTCTAATACAAGACCAGTTTGGTCTTAAGTTTGTTGCAAACAAACTTTGCTTAGGTTTGTTGGCAAATAGCAACCCATGGGAGAAACCTGCACTTCTGTGATCAACAATAAATGCAGGGAGATTTGATTTCTGTATCTGACAAACAGATAAAGTGACTAAGTTCATTTTGGGGAATAATTTCCAATGCCTTGTGGGGCAGAAAAAATCTTTTTTGAAAACTAGTTTCTTACTGACAAGCTTGAGAGAGTGAAACAAGAAGAGCGACAGAGACAAAAAGGTGTTTACTTCATCAGAGAAGTCACATTGCTAAATGCTAACCACAGTGGCTTTAGACAGAAACCGTACATGTACAGATCAGGAGATGTCACAATCTGGTATTGCTAGGAAGCCTCAGCTCTTCTTTTGCAAAAGCTCGAAACATTAGTCAATTCAGTGCAGATTCATAATAAGAATTTTTGAAAAAGCAGCTCTGGAGTGGCTTTAATATGTACACCCATACAAAGCAGCAGCTATAAATGCAGATGAGAACTTGAAGGGTTTTCAGGTATTGTAGCAAAAGGAAATGGCTCTTTGGAGGTGGGTCTGTAGAAGAAAGCAACGTATGTCTGGACTTCATGCCTCCAAGCAACCTGAAATTTGTCTGCAATTTAGGCACCATCTATTAGCACATAACTTCCTTTTGCCTTTATACCAGCTCTTCATTGTTCTGCTCCCATAACAAACACCACATCCAAACTGTGAGAGTGTAGAAGGTGGAAAACCATCTTAAGAGATGTGGAAGGAGTGAAAGCAAGTGATGTTTTCCCTGAGGGAGCAGGTGGTCGGAGAAGGACTAAGGGAACTGTGGCCCAGTAAGCTGTCTCAGAAGCAGCCAGGAGCAGATTTTAGGAGGAGAGTGGGCCCTCTTCTTACAGAATGATGTTACCCTTAGCAGCCAGCTTCTGGCATGGCTGTGGAAAAGGTACAGTTTAATTGGCTTGCTTTCATATGTCAGGGTGTGATTCCATCCTGTCTTTTTCATCAGCAAAGTTGGTTTAAGGTGTTGTCTATTCTCCCACTAACCATTTGTTTTTAGTGCTGTGTCATAGCTTACCACTGTTCCACTGGTACTGATGAAGATGTTTAAAAAGTCATACTGTGTACTGGATCACTGAAGAAGAGTTTAAAAAAGAAGGTCAAGAAAAAAGATCAGTTCACTGATCTAGTTTATAGGCCCACAGAGAGATACATCACAGCTGAAGGGATTAAACTCAGGCACTGTGACGGGAGTCTTTTAAATTGACTTTGCTGATGGAGAAAATTTAAGAGGGAAATATATATATGCACCACAAGACTGGGGAGGAAGGGAGGAGCTGTACCTGGCATACTCTAGCATTTAAAACAGTTATTCTATTTTTTACCTCTCCCCAACCCTCCACCCACACAGTCCCATGTGAACAACCTGCTGAACTCCTGCTCCCTCTTTGTGGTTCTTGCTTCAGCTTTAGTAAAAGAGGAACATGTTTTTACTTTCTTAACACATTAACGACACGATCTACAGCTGAAAAACAAAGCATGTACATACAATGTCTCTGGTCATTTGGGATACCATTCAGAGGCACACATCTCTACCCACTGGTTAACTAGTGCAGTAAGTGTGTTTATCACATGCCAGAGTCCCTCCTTTCAATAAAATGGGAGTGACACCATTTTGTAGAAAGGCCCTTTATTGGGGAAGCAGGTTATCAAACAGCTGTGCTCTGACTGAAGTCACGGAAGTGTTCTCAGAAACACACCTAAATGAAAACTTCTGTCCTAGGCAGCAGAAAACACTTCTTGGAGCTTGTGAGTTTCTCCCGTCCCTAAGATGAGATTACAGCTCCATTTGGCATGCTTACAGACACCACATTCCTGATCCGACATACTCAGAATAATGGCCCAGAGCTCTTTACCTCCGAGAGGTGCCTCTGCCATTTAAATGGAAGCACAATGCTAAGCAACAGACATTGTTCAGTTCATTATATCCCCTTCCAAATCTTCTTTCCTCTAGCCCTGTTCTCTTGCTGCTCACTATCTCACTATGTTCTATTCAGCTTTAAATTCAGAAAAGATGGCATCCAACATCATTATACAGAAAGGCCAATAGGAATACAAGCCATCCAGCAAAAGTATCTTTGTCCCAAAACTGTAATTTGGCATCTAAGTTTTCTGCCTTGGGCCTACCCAGACTTGTCCAAAATGCCAACATCCTGTTACTGTCCTTTAANGGTTTCCTGCAGAAAACAGTAATTTTCACACAATCTGTTCCACCTTAGGTTCTTCAGCAAGTACAATGCAAGCAATTTTAGGCTTGCCTGCCCTGGCCTCACAGCTCCCTGGTACAACAATTGCTAAGGAGCCTTTATTAACATCTCAAATACCTCCTTTTCCTTCTCCCTTTCTCAGAGGGGGTAAGAAATGCTTCAGATTCCTGAGTTTAGAAGGGCTTGGGGGCATTTTTCTTAGCAGAGGATAAGCTGAAAGGAGAATAGTATCCCTCCTCAGCCCCTATGTCACCTGTCATGCTTATGACTTGCCAGGTTTGGGTGAGGTACTGATAAAGAAAATATACTTTAAAGCGTCTGACAAATCCATCTTAATGGATTTTAATTCATCCTGATAAGGTAGGTCTGTGGAGAGCTTTATAGCACTTTTGCTTCTCTTTTTCTTCCTTAGGTCTCAGGCTGGGCCATGTCTTCACAAAACCAAGATTGCAGTAGCAGAATGACTATGCTATTTGAAAAACAGGATTAAATTCAGAGAATACATAAAAGTGATAGGGGTTAACTACTTCACAATTTTTATTCATTGTTTTAATTGCTTTTCAGCATCAGTCACCTTTAACAAAACCTCTAAACAAGAGGCATCTAACTGGATGTTCAATTGCCTCTTCTTCTCACATTAGGAATTTAGTCTTCCATTTTTCCCCCTCTCCTTACAAAAAAACATGACAGCAGCCCTACTTGCCCTTTCTGAGGTTACTGTGTGAGCTTTTCCTCCACTAATGGTGCCTCTCAGCTTACCCCATGTTCGCTGTTTGTTTTTGGGCTCAGCCTGTAATAGTAATCAAGGCCAAATATTTGCTCAAATGAAGTGGCTCTGTGGTTCTCATTCCAGGAAGCTGGCTGAGGACAAAGTGAAACTAGCTTGAAATACTCCAGTATGCCCAAGAGATGCTAGGAGCAAGGGATTTTTCCAGTGCTGTAGAAAGTCATCCAGATTCTCATTGTAGCTTTGTTGTGGGAACTGCAGGGGAACTAACTCGTTTATAGCTTGCCCCAGTTAAAGACACCACTTTTGTCTGCCAGAAACCAAAGTCAGTCCAGTTAAAACCCAAACTTGAGGACCGTTCTGCTGGGCTACAACCAGAAAGAAGACCCAGTGTGAAAGTCATGCAAGCGTTCATTCTCCCTCTTCTGCAAGGCTGAAGCCCACATTTTTCTGATAAGAGGAGGCTACATCCTTTGTGCTTGCAAGTCAGTGGCAGGTCTTATAAACACACCCACAGATTCTCAGCGTAACATATTGCAAGCTCTCTGCATCTGGAGCCAGTGCATGCTTTGCTCAACAACCCCCCTTTCATTTCTGCCAAGATTCCCTCCCACATTTAAGACTCTTTTCCTGCTCCCTTGAGAGTCTCCTCAATTCTCCCAGCTTCTCCAGCCTCCCACTGTCAGTGTGGACTGTTCTGTACAGCTCTGCTGGTCTGCTCTGCCTTTGGGAACATATGGACCAGTGCAGAAAGAGGGCACAAAGATCCGTGCGTTACCCTTATTCTCAGCCTCATGTTTGGTGGATGGACCAGAAGACCGAACTGATAATGCCAACACAGGAAGCAGAAAATTCACCAGGACTTACTGAGGCATTAGCTTTGTAGGATGTGAGAAATCACCCACAGAGATACATGACATGCCATCACTGTGGGAAGCCACCTTTTAGATGACGTCCATCTAACACAGTCACTTACTTTCACATTTATCAGACCATCATTTCCTGGGAATATTCTGGAATAAAGAAAGCAACTCACTGGGCATCCTGTGTATTTTCATAACACACCAATTTCTGTCAAAAATGAATAGCTCACTGAGAAGCAGCAAGCTACTGAGCTGTCCTGGCTAGCACCTGGTCTGCAATATTTCTCAGATACCAAGAGACAGGAAAGCATTAGAGGAATCAAACTCACAGGACAGAGATGCTCAGGGAGTTAGGGACTTGTGAAATTCCTCCACAGGAGTTAACAACTTGTTTTAAGCCAGGGTGTAAGAAGTCCTGCAAGCAGTGCTCCTTCTTGCACTGGCCCAAGGAACAAAGGAAAACAAAAACCAAAGAAACAGACATTAATAGATTTTATGTGGAAGAGAGTAGTTGGTCTTTGAGTTACGAGCACGACACAAATCTAAAGCACCACTCTCTCTTCTACCCAGTGGGGCAAGACATTCAACCTGTGGTAAATCCTGTCCACTCCCTCCTTCTCTTTTCTGTTTATATACAGAGTTAAAGCATCCTTAAGCCTCATACTACTCTACCACTCTCCTCATTATAGCTGCATCTAACACTAACTTGAAACACACACCTGTACATGGATTTGTGGCTAATTGCGAGACAGTGCAGAGGCCTGTAATTCCTTGACTCTTTATAGAGGAATGTACGTGTATAAAAGCCTTTTGAATTTTCATAAGACGCCCCTTAGATGTGGGATAGGAAAACAGAAAAAGATGAAAACGAGATGCTCACCCGATGATTCAGCTTTCCTGCAAAGTTTCTCCTACCAGCCATCATAACCCTGAAAATAATCATCCCAGCCCTTTTTTCCTGTGGGCTAAAAACACATCAGCAATGAGGATCATAATTTAAGGGGTTTTGTTCCTACTAGGAACTCATGAGAAAAAGCTTTGCATTACATGGAAAAAAAAGAATCATCTGCAGAAAAGGAAGGTATACGTATGTTTCATTCTGCTGGGTTTTGGAATCGTTTTTTTCTTTTTTTCTTTTTCTTTTTTTTTTTTTTTTAGTTTAAGGAATGTTAAATCAGGCTTGGTTTTGCTAGGGGACATACCAGCTGTCTCCAAGCTCTTTTTATGATGATCTCTCTTGTACCTTAATTGAGAAAGCAGGGTGGAAGTTTCAACAAAGGCTCCCCTTTGTAGTGTGTTAATTAGGCACAGGAGTTAACAAAACCCCTCAGTTATAAACAATTACCTTTCCCCAGGCTTACTTTCATTTTCATGCTATTGAATTTTTACTAATTTTCTAATAAGTTTCCAGAGTGGACAAGACTAATTTCTAAAATTAGTGTTTTAATTAGCAAAGACAAGAAAAAAAAAAAAAAAACAAAAAACCAAGCAGGAAAATAAGTAAAGCAAGAGAGGAAAAAAAAGGTATAATTAGAAACACTTAAAGATGCCTTTTTTTATGCTTCTTCAGGTTACAAGAGACCAAGGTCTTTTAAGATCACTGTAAAGTCGCTTTTTAAATTGAAAATCTAGATTATGATACCCTGGAAGTGACTCTTGGGTGTAAATGCCTGTGGATGGGAATAATGTGATTAGGGTTTGTGTGCCCTGACATGATGGCCACCCTCACCCCCACAGGAGGAGGAAGCAGGGGAAAGTGAGAGGGGCTGTAATTCCTCCAGACCCTCTCAATCCATTCCATTTGCAAAGCAAAGTCTGCTTTAAAAAGACAGCTCTGCTTGGCCCATAGGACATCTTCTTGCCTGTTGGTATCCTGGCTGGCTGCTCAGCATGTGCTCAGACTCTGAGACACAGAACAGCTGGGAAGGGAGCGGCCTCTGCCCTCCTCCCTGCCAAGGCTTGGTCCTGATGGCAGTGACCTCACCTCTTGGCACGGAGCTGTCCCTGGCACTGGTACCCCTTCTCCTCCCTCTGCCTCCTGGCAAGGGAAGGAGGAAACCCAGAGACTTGGGGCAGCCCTTCTGCCTCAAAAAGAGGCAATGATGGAAAATTGTACTATAAGGACAACTGCCATCTTAATGTTGAACATTTTCCACCCTGCATTGGCATGAAACCTTCCATACTTACTGCTCCCCGATCTTGTTTTCTGGTGAATTTCTGGAGAAAAGCCAAGCAAGGCACTTGAACCCATGGTATTGGGAGAAGCATGATATGATTCAGTCTCTGCTCAGCGTCACACTTCTCTTGTCACCTGTGATAGTGCTGTTTGCCCAAGACCTTTACAATGTAGGAGGTACCAGATATTCAAGCATAAGTTGCCTTTGTGTCCAAGGAGCTGCCCGGAAAGCTGGGGAGCAACATCTCTGCAGGACTGGGGAAATAGTAGTTCAAGCTACATTCCCAGTGGGGTCTGTGTCTCCCAGCCTGCCAGCAGACCTGGAAAAGACTTTCTAGGGGAAAACTCATAATTCTTAGTGGCAGCTTCCCAAGCATAGCAGTTTTTACTGGGGAACTTGCGTCTCCTCTCTGGAAAAGACTGCAGATAGCCTAGTGAAGATAGGCATTCCCCCCTCATTGCTACACATCAAACCATAGTCCTCCTTTCTCACTGTGTTGCAGTAGCACAGACTGATTTTGAAGCTGTTGCTTTCCCCAAAGAGCTTTGAAGCTCAGACCAGATAAACTCAGTGTGAGATAGCAATCACAAGTGAAGAAAGGCTGAGACTGGCCTCAATGCCTGCAGCAGGCCCCAGGCAGGAGGCAGGTACAGGTACTACCCTGGCTGACCAGGCAGGGCAGGGAACCAAGGACCTCATGGCAGCACTGAGCTACTGCACGTAAGATGGAAAAACTTTAAACTGCTCTAGATGGGGCCCACAGGAAACTTTTGGGAAGTGTGTGTTGGGTCTAAGACAGGAACCAAGGGAGTCAGTGTTTAAAATATATACTGACAATGAATTGCTTCATTACTTAGAGAAAAATTGAGAAGGGGGGAAGGAGTAAAATTCAGCCACATCAGGAAACAGGCAAATAATTGTCTGATGGATACATCATGACTCCTGATTGCTGGTATTGGGCTTTGCTACTGCTAGCCCACTCATCATGATAAGCTTCTCCTTCCAGGATGCAGCAAGGTCTGCTCTGCATTTAGGTGTGGATCTCACACTCTGGAAAAGAAGCAAACAGAAACACGTTGCATAGGGCTGCTTGCTGTCTCTGCTAGTGTCTCATTTTCCCCTGCTCTACTGTTTTTCTTTCTCCTCCAGCACCTTCCCATGTTCATACACTTTCAGTTGAAGAATGAAAGTGCCACCCTTCAAACTAAAGAACCTTCTGGCCCATGAGCTGCTGAAGAAAGACACAAAGATGTGCCCCCCTCCCACAGCACTTTGTAAAGGCCGTGAACAGTCCCAGGCAGGAGGAGGCTTTCTGTGCTTTGGGCAGGCCAAGGTAAGGAGTCCTGCAAGGCAGAACACCTGGAGAAATTGGACCTCGTGACCTGGACTTGCACACCCATCAGCAGAGACACGGGAAACGCTGCTTTTCTGGAGCTGGAGTGGGGAGGGGAGCGCTGGAAGCTGCAGGCAGGAAGAGTCTGCCTTGGGAAGAGCGAAGCAGGTAACAATCATACAGCTATTTATGGCTCTTTTTCCTTGCGACAACCGCAGCCTTATAAGGGCAAGAGTGCTCCAGTCGGGCCGGAGCTGCGGAGGTGGAGCCTCCAGGGGCGCTCCTGATGCTGCTCCCAGGCTATCTGCCTGCACAAGTCGGTGACCTCCTTCCCGGGAAAAACCCTGGGAACCCTCGCTGAATCCAGCTGTTCAAATTTCAAACAAACGCCTCGGCTCCCCTCCCCTTCCCCCCCATGCCTCCTACTAGCTGGAGCCGTGGTCAAGCAGAAATGTCTGCATTTGTAATGTCGTGGGTATCTGGGAGCACTGGGTTGGAGAGCCCCCCGCAGCTGACGTGGGAAACCTATTCCCATCTGGTTGTGATAGTACTGAGAACCGGAAGAAAAATGAAAGGAAAAACAAACAACCCTCCCCTCGGCCCCCCCAGTGTTGCTTGTCAGACACTAGTGAGTGTGTGAAAGGCTGCAGCTGGCAAATCTGGTGCACAAACTCTGTTGCAGATCCTTTTGCCTATGGATGTGCTTCGGAGCCCCCCAGTAACTCAAGGTGAGTTTCCAGTATGTGTGTTGGGTTCTTGCACATTTCAACCCTGTCCAATCCACCCAGTTGAACTATGTTGGAAATGGGTTGCAAATAAAACTGAACATAAACATGCTAAAAATGTCACTGTCATCAGATAAGGTTGCTATGTACATAAAATTCCTGACACGAGTTCATTAGACCAAGAACACGAAAAGTTAAGTCACATGCATATGTTGGCTGGGATGTGGAGGAGGGTATGGTGAGCAGGGATTCAGGCTGCAGCTTTATTTTTTTTGGCCTTCTAACAGCCCATAGCCATCACTCTCATGTGACTTAATTTCTCCCAATAGGAGGGGGAAAGAAACAAAAATAAAAGATGTTACGGCACCCACTTCTTTCTGTGAACACAGGTGTGATTTGGGAAGGAGCAGGAGGCCATGCCACTTGCGAGCTGTGGAAGGCTGGCTTTCCAGAAGACAAGGCGCATGCTGATAAGGCCAGCCCTCAGCAGTCTTTACCAAACCCAGCCATATTTAGCACTGCAGGAGGCAGTTATCTCTGTATTATAAGAGAGGAAACAGGCACTAAGAGCTTCCTCTATGATAGGATTCTTTTAGTTGTGGCTATGTTCAACTTGCAGAAATGCAGGGCTGTGTGGGCTAGATGCTCCCACATAGACTTACCAGTTCTTGGACACCCAGGTTTGCAGAAGTGCCCGAGCTGCCAGATGTAATGACCTTCCGTACCATGTACCGAGTTGTTACAGATCTCAAAACACATATTTTAAGAGAGGGGCAGGAGTTGTGGGAGTGATTTCAGGTGATCGCCCCTTCTCCTGAGCTTACCACAGCAGCCACCTTTTGGCTGCTTGCAGGCTGGCTGTGGCTCAAGAAAGAGTAGCTGTGCGCCTTTTGCCCCAGGGATTAAATTAACCTGCAAAGGTGGAACATCATGTCCTCCTCAGCCTCACAAGGGTCAGGCTTGGGGAGTGATGACTGTGTGAAGCCAACACAAGTCTGAGCACCCCCTGAAGGAGGGCTGTTCTTCTTCCTCCTCTGATTTGCACAGTCCCACTGCCAGTCTCTGATGACAGCCAGCTGATACAGCTGGAAACAAGCCTGAAACAAAAGAAAGACAGATGTTTTCAGTTTGTTAATTTCCTTTGTCCGTTTGACTACCTGGTTGTTACACAGGTGCTGAAAATGCATGGTCATGGGCAGCCAGACATAAGCTGTTCAGAAACTATGAGGGAATTGAAGCTTGGGAGAGGCCAGAAAGCCTCCTTTCCAGGAATATTATGAATGAGTTGAATTCAGCTGTGTGGCTGGTCACAGGAGTTCTTAGAGCATCCCACAGGCAAGCAGTTGCAATCAGTGTCTGAATTAAGGGATGTCTAGTACCAAAAAAGTAGGATTACAAAAATCACAGCATCATTTAACATGGGAGGTAGGTAACGTTGGAGGTCTCCAGGTCAACCACCTGCTTAATTAATTAATGTTAGATCAGAATACTTAGGGCCAAATCTCTAAGGATGGCAACTTCATCATCTCTGTTCTTGCCTCTTGTCCTTTCACTGAGCACCTCTGGCAATCTGGCTTTACCTTTCACCTCACCCCCGTTTGGGTAGTAGAAGTCAGCAGTTACATAGACCATAGCCCATATCCCCCCTCACAAGCCTTCTCATCCCTTTGCAAACCAACTGCTCATGTGTCAGATGGTCCAGCCCCCTTGGTGAGCTTCCTGCTCCTCCCTGGAGTTGCTGCAGTTTGTTAGTGTCCCTGTTGCGAATGCAAAGGACCATCCTGAAGCAGCCTGACGAATGATCTGTCCCACCTTCTGAAGGAAAGCAGGTGTCTCTGCCTGCTTGTAGAAGCTCAAGTCTTTGTGAGTGTTTGTCAGGATGCGCACACACAGAACCAGCATCTGTCAGTGTGTGTACTCAGTGCCACATGGGGAGGCCGTGTGTCCACCTCTCAGGCAAATAGTGACTCAGAAGTTTAGGTCATAAAAATGGGTGCAAATTCACTCACATCCCTGGAGTTGTGGTGAAGGGGGTATGCTGTGTGAGTGGCATCTGTATTGAGTCCCAGGGACATCTTTGCACTGTCCGTCTCCTTCAGCAGTTCTGCACTTTAGCAGGCACAGATCCTCCTTCCCATTGTCATTGGAGAAGATGTTTACAATCAGGTGTAATTCTGGTCAGGTAGCTTCTTGATTACTCACTTCTCAGCTATTACTCTGCTTCAGTAACCCTGAAGCTTAGGGAGACAGGGTGTACCAGGCAGTAGCTAGGACTGGAAGACAACAGAAATCATGTTCTGCTCCGGTGAAGTTGCTGGAGGGCAATGCGTCACTGCTGTGATGTCACGAGCGTGAGGCACGGCCTTCGGAGCATAAAAAAGAATACCCTTTACTCGGTGGGCCAACAGGTGATTTCAAAACAGGCAAACAAAATGAGAGACCTCAAAACTTTTGCCTGCTTTCCGTCCTGAGGATATGGTGGGCAAAATGGCAAATAACTACGAATCAGCAGTGCCTTTTGCAATATCAGGATTGCAGCATGATGAGCAATCTCTCTGAAGTCTTTTTAAGTCTTGTTCCTGTGGTACAGATGGACTGGGCAGGGTAGAGCCAAGGCTGGACCAGTGCCCAGCTACAGAGGCAGCAGCAGTAGAAAGCCCCAGGATGCTGGTTCTCAGCCAGTCACATCCACTCCTCATTTTACTGCAAGAACTATCAAGCCTCTGTCATAAGGAGCTTTGGTGCTGCAGCCCAGGATGCTTGGATGCACACATAAGAACAAGGGGTGTTGGGTACAGAGTCAGTTTTACTCAGTTGGTTTTAAACTCCAGGCTGGAGCTGTGGTCTTACAAAGAAGAGGAAGCAAAGCAATGTAGTCTGCTATGCGGAACAGAGGTGAAAATCTGGGCTAGCATAGGGTGAGGTGCTTAAAGGTCTGACCCAGATCAGAGTCAGGCAGAGTTTGCTCCCCAGCTATAGACAATTATTACAGAAATGCAATAAAACAAGGTTTACTAAAAGCCAAGGACAAGAATCATCAGCTGTTCATGTCACCCAGAACTTTATTCTGAAACAATTTAGGGACTGCCTTATGTGGCACAAGGAAAAGGCATTCAGGTCAAGTTTGAAGGGCAGAGCTTGTTTCAGGGGTCAGCATCTCCTTTTGAGAGCCCAAAAGAAAGGCAGAGATGTAAAATACAAACTCAGCTGATCTTCTCAATCAGTTCCACCTCTGGACCTACTAGTCCCAGCTGGATCCTATGGGATGTGTTGGGACAAGAACTGGTGTCTGCACCAACACTGCTGCTTGGATATAGGTTAGAGGGCCCAAAATACATGCACAGCCTCTATAAACCATGGAACCTTGTCCTGTGCCCACGGTAGGGTGGCCAATACCCACTCAGCTCGGCAGCCTGGCACACCTCACCACACTTAGCTGGTCACCTGCCCTTCTCCCTCCCCAGCCATACCCCCAGGGCCAGGTTTTCTTGCTTCACCCCAAATGCTTACTTTTCTTATTTTAAAACAAACAGAGTTGCATCTGTTTTGATTTCTAGTAGAAGGTTAGAGGGAGGTCAGAGCTGACATCTGGGCTGGAGATAACATTCCCGTCTAATTAGCAAACACTGGATAATGAGGGCCTTCCTGTCCGGTCCCCTTGCCCTGGTGTGGGAGAGGGCAGAGCCAGCAGCGGCTGGGGCAGAAAGGGGAGCAGGAGAATACCATGTAAGGCAACATTTTGTCTTCTGGTGTCCCCAAATTCATGAGCTGCTGATGGGTGCCCATGGGTGGCAGCTGGAAGCCGCCCTTCCTTCATCTTTGTGTGGGAACACTGTCTGCCGGCACTCAGCCTCTGCAGACTCTTTTTCCAAGACATTGGCCGAAGTGCCAGCGGTGCTGCCAGTCACCCCCGAGCCCACTGCCCGGAGAGTGCTCATTTGCCCTTTCTGCACAGCAGGGGTTATGGATTTAAACACCCGGTGCTACAGGTGCTACCCGTGCTGCTGTGTGAGTGGCGACACCAGGAGACATGATGCTGGTGGGAGACACAGATGAGATGCACAGTGAGGTCCGTGGAGCATGGCTGGGCTGTCTGCCGCCCTCCCCTCAGCCTAGGGAGATGGACATTGGCAGTTCCGTCCCTGCTCTCGGGATTCGGGTCATTTATCAGGGCAGCACAGCCCGCCGGGCTGACACGATGCAGCTGTTTGTACACAGCAGTACCACAAAGGAAAAGCTGCCAGGGCTGGAGTCAGCTTTGGCCGGGATGCTGGGCTGGGGTGAGGGCAAAGGGGCAGGAGTGCTGGGGAGACCCAGTTTGTGAGGGCTCCTGCACTTTGCAGACAGACATATCCCCCTGCAGCAGGACATGGAGATGCGGGAATAAAGGCTGACTCAGCTGGGAAAGAGGCTCCCCGGCTGAATCACCCCGAGCTCCTTGCCTCGCCTGCAGCTCCCCCGCTGTGGGCTGACTGTTCGCTTGCAAAACCCTGTGAGATCAGGGGCGCAGGCAAAGCGTGGCAGGGGCTGAACCGCAGCCAGCCACTCTCCAGGTGAGATTAAAACAGCAGGAGCACATGGAAAACCCCGGCTGACACCCTTTAGCAGAGCCGGTGACACACCATATCAGCTCCATGGCAGGGGGGTTTGCTGCCAGCAGCCTCAGATGCGTGGCCGCCCTCGCCGGAAATGCCACAGCCTGTTGATTCCTTGGAGGGGACGTGACCATCATTCCTGACCTCAGTATAAAACCCCAGGGAGGGAAGGAAAAAGGAGGCAGGGAAAGAAGGCTTGGGATGTAGCGCTGACAGAGCTGAGCCATCATGACCCCGGCCGCAAGCTGGAGAAGATGAGGCTGGGAACCGTGCCCTTGGGTCAGTCATGTGCTGCTGGCCACCATAGGCTGGGCACAATGTCACAGGGAGGCACAGCATCGCGGGGGAGCAGCAGGACGGAGATGACAGCAACCGAAGGGGTTAGCTTGTGGACACGGCCACATGCTACCAGTTTCCTTGCTGCAGGCTCCAGTGAGACCAGCAGTTACGGGTCCCTCATGTTCCCACATCCTTTCATCTCAAGGGTGCTGCCAGCTTCTGCCTTCCTGTGCAATGCCAGACAGATTAAGAAAACCTCAAATGTGCTTCCTCCTGAGAATCATCAAGAAACTGAGAACAGAACTTGAGCCCAAGGCCAGGGAAAGGGGAAGAGGAGCTAAACAGGGTCCAGACAGGTACAAGTGGGCTCGGCAACTGCACTGTTTAGCATTAGAAATGTAGTGGCAGACGTGACTAACAACCTTTAATATCACCTGAGCTCTGGGAAAAGTTTCCATGCTTCTGCCAGGATCTTATGGTGAAGCCCATGAGACTTGGCCCGGCTGGGAAGGGGAAGCTGGATCTCCTCAGGTGGTGAGCTAAGCTGAAATAGCCAGCTGCTTGAGAGCAGATCTGGCGACCAAGAAAAAAGAATGCGAGGGTTTTGTCTTGTAGCTTCCTGCCAAAAACTGGCACAGCTATAAACACGAGTGCAGAACAATGAGGTCTCCTGTCCCAGCAGCTGTTAAAGCCGTCACCTGGGAAGTTTCCTGCAATCAGCCACGGGAAGGACAAAAAGGAGCTTCCACATGCTTTCCTGCAATTTGTCATATGTCTGATCCCTGCTTTGCTCAGTCCCTGTCATCCTCCCTTCCCCCAGAGCCCCGTCTCACACCCCAACAAGAGGATGTGGTTATGAAGACCAACCTCTGGTGAGGAGCAGGCTCATTATTCAACTTTGCTTCTCCAAGAAGCAAGAAGTGCTTTTCTTTACAACTTCTGAGTCACCCTAGAGCTTCTCCACAGAAAGTATTTCCCTTGGGCTGATTCTGCAGGCAGTAGGTGAACTTCCCTGGTGCCTCAGAGACTGACAACACTCTGCAGATCCTCTTTGCCTGCCACGTGTTGCAGCTTCAAGGCTTACAGTGACTAGAGTTGGCACGATGCTGCCACCAGCTTCGTTTTCAGACCACTGCACCTTTCCAAGGCGTTAATCTCTGGGTCTGAACACTGCCATGCTGGATCTCTCCTCACGAGTAAGTATTTTTAGAAAGTTTGAGCTCAGACCATGCAGTCACTCCTGAACTATGCCAGGACAAAAAGAAAACAACCACTTCTGCCTGAACAATACCAGCACAGAACAAAAAGCCACTGTAAAAGGGGTTTTTCGGCATCACTCAAAACTAGCCAAGCTTTGAAAGATGAAACTCGAAAAAAAAAAAAAAAAAAAAAAAAAAAAAAAAAAAAAAAAAAAAGTTTCCTAGTGAACAAGTGAACAGAAAGGGCTTTGACAGCTTACTTAAAAAGCCAGATTAAAGCAAAATGATGTTATATAAATACGGCAGGCGTGCTGGAGCTTGCATGCAGTACGGCACTCCATCTCCATCCCTGCCATTGTCCCAGCCAGAGCCAGGGCTGGGTTTGTCACCTGCTGCTGCCTGTGGTACAGCCCCGCAGGGAAAGCTGCCTGCAAGGAAAGGAGCCGTGCAGTCCCTGTGCCTGCAGCTCTGGGCCCTGCAGGGAAGTGTTACTGCCTCAGGATGGAGTAAGAAAGCAACCTCGGGGAGGGGGGAATGCAGCTCCTGTCCTTCCCGAGGCCATGAAGGCATGTGTGCAGAGCTGGATGGGAAAGTCACCCTCTCACTGCCGGCTGTGTGGGACCGGCAGGGAGGAGCTGGAGTCACGCAGGTGACCGGGGGTCACCATCTCTGGAAAACACCAAAATCTCTGGTGCATTTTGTACCCTCTGGACGCCTTGAAGCCCATGTTTCTGAGGACTCTCACTGCAAAAATTTCCTGTTTTTCAGGAAATTGCTCAACCACTTGTCCACTCCTAGGAGAGATGGTGCTGGGGTAGTTTTCGCAGCCGTGGGATGAGAAGTGTGTAGTAGCTGAGAAAGGGTACTGGGAGCTCAGCCTTCCCTTGGGTGGGAGAGCCAGCAGGCTGCCTCTTGCCCTTTTCTGTCAGCAGCTACAGCTGCTGGGGACATCTGTGAGCCCCAGAAGTTCCTGGCACTCTCCACAGCAGAGAGAACAAGAGTATGTGAGTGGATAAACATGTATATGTATATGCACAGGGTCCTTACTTACAGAAGCTGCAGGCCATGGAGAAAACCCATCAATTTTAGTGCATTTTTATGGTGACTATTGTAATTATGACGGCCTAGGAAATCAATGGAAGCAGATGGGAAGTTGGGTGCTGCCCTGCTGCCTGCAGCTGCCAGCTGTCCTCTGCCCACAGGACACGGGCAAATCCAGTGTCCTGCTCTGGCCTCTCCTTAAAGGATCAGTTCCCCTCTCTCACTGCCCATCAGGGACCCCTTGCTACCAGGAAGGCAGCCACAGGGTTTGTCCTCCCTCCATTCCCACTGGGATGTGGGCTGACACATTTTCAAGCTCTCCCTGGAGGCCTCTGTTTTTCACCCATTTGGCTTCTGTGGGTGTAAGAAATTCGGCGTTTCTCCTGCTGCTCCTGCCTTCATCCTTCCCTGGATGGTAGAATGCACACTGAGGAAAAAAGCAACTAGGCACAGCTCAGCACAACAGCCCCCTGTGATGCCACATCCAGCCTCTGGCTACCACTCTCCTGAGAGCTGCAGTCTTTAGTTTTTGCCTGAAACACGTTTTAAGAGGAAAAGTGTTGCTGAAGTTACAGAGCTGCAGAGGCAGAGAAACCAGAGCTCTCAAGTGCACCCCAGATTCTAGACAAGGGTGGCAGCACATGGCAGGACACCACCCCTGTATGGTGATGGACTTTGCCCTGGTTTGACTGCAGCTGGGTTAATTTTCTTCCTAGCAGCCAGTACAGTGCTTTATGTTGGATTTAGTACGAGGATACATTGATAACACACCAATGTTGTCGTTGTTGCTAAGCAGTACTTTAAGTCAATGACATTTCAGTTTCCTATACTCTGACAGTGAGGAGTTGCACAAGACACCAGGAGGGAGCATGGCCAGGACAGCTGATCCAAACTGGCCAAAGAGACATTCCATGTCATAAAACATCACGCTCAGTATATAAACTAGGGGAGTTACCTGGAAGAGGCTTATCACTGCTTGGGGGTGGGATGGACATTGATCACTGGGTGGTGAGCAATTGGGTTGTGCATCACTTGTTTCTCATGGGTTTTCTTTCTTTTTGTTGTTTCCATTTTGATTATCGAATATTGTTATATTATTCTTATATTTTATTTCAATTATTACGCTGTTCTTATCTCAACCGACAGCTTTTACCTTTTTTCTATCCTGAATCTTCTCCCTATCCCACCAGGAGAGGTGTGAGCAAGCAGCTGCATGGTACTTAATTGTCTGCTGGTGTTAAACCACAGCCTGAGCTTGGGTGTGTGCAGGAAGGAGGACAGGAATGTGTAACAGGTGATCTAGTTTGATTTCAGTCTGGAAGTTAAGCCTATGATAGCTTTTATTGATCTTATCTTTTTATTGCCCAGGATATCACAGCTGGGCAAGCTGTTATTCTTTAACTATCAGGAAACTCACAGCAAGCACTTGCCACCATTCAGCAGCAGTTTTGAACAACACTGAGCTTAACATTTCTGCTAACAGCCTTGCAGAGTTGGAGAATTTAATTGCTGATTCTGTCTGAATCCTATAATTACTTGGATGAGAAAAACGAGGTGTGTGAGGGAAAGCTCAAAGTGGTTAACAAAGTATTAGAGTGAACAGCCTGGCTGGGCTGGTGAAAGGCTCTGCCTAGAGCCAGTCAGTGTCCTGTTGACATGGAGCTGGTCCGTGTTTTGATCTTCGCACAGAAGGAATCATATTTGTTGATAAAGCAAAGGATTTACTGGACAGGCTGTTGAGGTCAGACTTCACTGGAACCAAACTGGCCAAAACTGTCCCTTTCAAAGGGCCACACATACACAGCCCCCTGTGTGCTGTGAGCCAGGCAACCTGAATTTTCCATCCTCTACCAGCCCTTTAAGCTCTCCCTCCCTCCTTGCAGATATTCACTATGACCTCAAGAGCTGAAGATTAACTTGATGTTCAGCAGGGAAGCAAAAACATCCTGGGGAAAGGAGCAGCTGTGTTATTGATGCAAGTGTAAAGCCAACAGAAACGAATGGAAAACCTACACTTGCCTGGAATCAGATGTCTTGGACAAAGTGAGGGAAAAGGCCTGACTTTTGGGGGAATCTTGGTGTTAGGTTCAAAACATACATGGGAAGGAGTGGGTTTAGCTGAGCTTTGCTCCCCTTGGGAAGGCCCTGATCCCCATGGCCTCTTAAAATAGCAACAAGGTACATTAAGAGCTGAGAAAGGTACTGTAAAATATAGACAGGCTTGGGCAGGAGAAAGCAAATGCTTAACCGATTAGAGGAGTATTGGATGTGCTTAACTCCAAGAGAAAACAAACTGCATCCTCGCTGGACTGAGCTGAGAGGAAACATTTTCCCAGCTGACATGGAAAAAACAGCTACTGCTGAGGAATTACCCATTGGTTCAGCGCTCTTCAGTCGGGAAAGACCAACATCACATCCAGGTGGCATGAAAATTGCTTTTAACCACTACATAAATACACTGCTGGTAGTCCTCGCTTGCACCTCCTCTGTTATTAACAGTGCTGTGGGAATCCCTGAAGCTTCCCCCAGCCCTTGGCAAACGGGGAGCTGAATTAAGAACATCCTTGTGCTCTGAGTCCTGTTCTGTGGTGAAAACCTTGCAAAGTGCTTGGGGAATCTCAAGCTGATCCCCAAACCCTCCTCCTCCTGTCCACCTAATTACACTGTTCTGATGGATTCCCACAGGGCACAATGTATGTGGGTCTTCAGCATTTATCTCACAGTAACAGTTGTGGCTTTCACATAATGCACTCTAGAGTGTGCTGGCACTTTAATAGCTGATTGACACTTTAGCTCTGCTTTTCCTTAGAAGGAAGCGATAAAATAACTAATTTATACTGCTCTGTAATTACACAATGCAAAGTCACTGTGTTTTTTCCTGTTCTGTGGGATGGTAAGGCAAGAAAGTTGGCTATTGTCAGGTATGTGACGCTCTTCCCCTACTTTTCCTGCTCATGCAGGAAAATGGAGAGTCTTTACTAGAAGTGTTTACCAAGCAGGAACACCAAAACTGCAGAGGAAACTGCCCATCCTGAAACACAAGGAGGACAGGAGCAGCACAGCTTTTGTGGTCTCCAGAGTAAAACGAAAGGCTGGGTTTTATTGATCGTAACTGACCAACAGCTCTTTACCAAATTACATGCAAGTGACATCACCTCTAGCAGCATGCCAGGGGTGAGATCAGCCCAGCCCGGAAGGGGAGGCACCCAGCTCAGGGGACCAGCACCACCTCGTGCTGCTGCCCAGGCCCCAGGGGTGACAGAAGCAGGTGGGAACAGTGACAGCAGCAGCACTGCAGGTGCAGCAGGGCTTGGATCACCACTCTGCTGGCTCCTTCAGAGGTCATAAACCATCACTGCAAAGGTGCAGAAAAAAATAATTGCCTCGCTGCTTGTAGCAACGTATGCCAGGGAGGTGAAATGGAGCAGAGCCAAAGCAGACTTAAGAGTGAAGGAAACAGAAGCTGTGGAGAAAAAAAAAAGCAGCTTGTACATGGTTATTAAGCACTTACAATGTTCTCATGCAGCTTAGATAAGCAAACTGGAATTAAACATTACAGTAGGCATCAGTGGTGGTGCTGTACTCTGCCTACCAGCACAAGAGGAGGGTGGGAGCACTCAGAAGCAGGTTGACTGGAAACAGGTGTGTATGAGGAGGAGGAGGAAGAGGTGGGAAGGGGTTGAAGGTTCCTGCAATAGGAGCACACAGATGGCACCCTCGGTCCAAAAGTCAGGGCAATTGAAGTCAAGACTGCCTTCTGGCAGTACTCACCTGCGTGAGCAGACTTAATAATACACAAAAGGGAGAAGGAGGCTCTCAGGCTCCATAGGCAGGAAAGGGGAGAGAAAAGCACAGGGGGAGTGAGCACAGCTCAGGTTCCTTGTGTGTAATGAGCAGCTGTTCCTCTGCATGACAGGAGAGTTCTCCCTCCCGTGCCCTGGATCCAGCAGCACACAAAGGAGGTCCTAGAACCAGCACTGAAAGCCCTGAGAGTAATCCCCTACTTTGCTTTTTGGCATATTACCTTTTAGTAGGGATCATGTCATAACCTGCACTCTCCCAACCCCATCATTAGAAACCAGCCCACTGTGCTGCTGATACTCCCTCTCACCTCTCTGGACAGACAAGGGACTTCCCTGTGATTTCTGAGATTCAGGTTTTATTCTCCAGCTAGACAGCAGTGAGGGATAAAGTTCTCTATTGCAGACATACAAAAGGAGATACATAAAATACTTCTCCCCATTTTGTCTTATAAAATTATGATGGGAGCCCCTGGATTTGTGGAGGAGTTGTACCTGTCCCTGCAACACAAGGACAGAGGAACAAAGAAGCATGTTTAACAGGCAAGGCAGAGGCATTCTCAGCTTTAAATGAACCCACCCTGGGTAGGTATGTACCATCATCTTGAAGGGAGCAGCTGCCCTCTGCTCTGGGCTATCAGATGTGAGGCAAAGAGAAAAACATTCCTCCTCTTAACTCAGCAGCAGCTCTGCACGTCAGCTCTTGGCTGATAAACACAGGCTCCTAATTCCAGCCACATTCCCTGTTTTGAGAATAAGCAGTCCTGCTCCTCAGCACCCTTTACAACTACTGCTGCTCATGAGAAGAGGGAGAGGGAGGGAAGGGTTACAACACTGTCCATCTCCTAAAATCACCAAACCAGAAGAAACCCCCGGGTTGTACAGGGCAGGCAGCTGACCTGCACTCAGCTCTCCCGGGCAAGGAATGCACAACAAGGACGTGTCCAGAGACAGAGGTAAAGCCACTCTTTTACTTCAGGCTCCAATGAGTTTCTTGAGGAATGCCTCCAGCTGATCCTCATCCTTTATCCCCACAAACTTATCCACAACGTCTCCATTCTTCATAGCCAGCACAGTTGGCACTGCTGATACCTGGGGGCAAGAGAAACAGGGAGACACAGGTGAGCAGAGGCTGTGGGGAGTCCAGCTGCACCTGGTCCCCAAATGGAACTCTGCAGAAGCGGCTACAAGGGCGCTGAGCATACACTGCTCTAGGGTAAGATGTCCACTCGCAAAACAGGCCAGCTGAGCTCCATGCTCCTCCTCTCCCTGTGGCCTCATATCTGCACTGACTTACAGCACGCAGCTTAAGTCAAGGCTTAGCTGCTCTTTGAGTTTAAATTAGACCCCAAAAGACTAAACCAAAGCTAATAACTAGGCAAGGCTGTTCCCATCTCTCAAGTACAAATTCCTCTTCTTTTTCCTTTTTGTCCTATCATAATCAAACAAATCCAGGACAACTCTCAGACATGGCGACCTTTGGATATTTTATGGCCAGGGCAGCATCCGATTGAACTCACGTTCTCCTCCAGACTAGACTGGAGCTGGAAGACAGTCCCGCCCCGTCACTGCACTGGCAGACTTCCTGCTCCGTCATCTCACAGTAACGACAATCCCCTTCAACCCATCTTTCCTTTTCCACTCCTGTTTTCAGTGGTTTAGCTGTTCACACACCAGTGGTCACTCACTGCAGATCCCTGACAATTAGGTAAGAAGTGAAAAAGTCCCTCTGACCAGAGCCAGCAGGCAGCTGTGCTGCTCTGAGCGCTGCTTTTTTAGCTCAGAACAAAGTTTTCTGGGAATTATCCAAGAGAACAGTGCTGGAAATGACAACAGTCCCCAAGGACTTGCTAGTTGACTGGTGACAGCAGAGACCCCAGGGACACGACTGGGAGAAGGAACAACCAGAGCTTGGAGAGCTACAGCACTGGAAGATCTGGTCACATTTCTGACCCCAGAGATTCGATGCCCTTAACTCTGCAAAGTCTCCCCCCTAAAACACATCCTTGTCCTTATCTCACCCGCTGACTCTCCTCCAGCCTGTGGGGCCTTCCCATGTGCATTGCCAGCCCTGTTGCCAACAAGAATCTGCAAATCCCTTCTCTGGAAACCCACGAGAGGGTTGGCTTTTCTCCCATTGGGAGCCTGAGATGAAAGGGACATTTTGTCTTCCTCCCTTCCCACCTGGTCCCAGCTGGACTCCGCAGTCTGTTCTTCAGGGCTTGTGCAGTCTCATCTGCAGGGATGGGAGGGCCGGGGTTGCTGCAATGCATGATCTTCAGCTCCTCCTAGTGACTGGAGAGAGCAGATCCAGAGGGCTTGGTGCCCAGCACTGGTGATGGTGCCATCAACGTGTTCTCTTGTGATTTTAGGGGTGAGAAAGGACAGTACCAACATGGCACTCAACTGGTCACTCCCTCCACTGAGCCTCCCTCTCCTTTAATACCAAGCAGAGTTACCCCAGCTCCATCCAAAGAAACAGCAACAGCAAGCATCAGGCTATTAAAGCCTGGCTGAGAAACAGGCAACTCTTGGAAGCACTACAGAGAAGCAGCCAACACCATGTTACCAGACCCTGTGTGATGACCAGAGCACCCATGACCATCACACAGCCCTGGAACCCTCCATCTCTTTCCCTCTTCATGATGGTGAGCAAAATCTGAGGAAGAGTGGAAGGTCTGTGCCTGGTGCTGCAGAGCTGGGCAAGAACCAGGGCATGGAGCAATTTGCCTCTGTGCAGAAAACATGATGCTGCTTTTATCAGCTTCCTTCCTGCCAGCTGCAACAAGGGCAGCCTGTTAATGGAGCACGTACTTTGTTTTGCTGGTTGAGAAGCAAATGTCATGGGAATTTCTAGAATGCAAAATTGAGGGCATTTTTTTCTTTTTTTTTCCCTTCTTTTTTTGGGTCCCATCTGCACTGAACCTAAACAAACTTGCCTCCTCCCTGAAGAAAAAGACTTTTTCCACAGAAAAAGTCAGTCTGCTTTTGATTAGTGTTGACCACACAGATAAATAAACAAACATGGCCATCCAGGTTATTCCTGGCAACACCCGTAGCAAGGGAATTCTCTCCCATTTAAAACTGGGCTTTTATACAAACTCGGATGCCACAGAACAGAGCAGAGGAAAGGATTTCACCCAGGCCTCTGAACAAGGTGGTAATACAGGATGGAGCTCTGTTGATGAACAACCATCTCAGTACCCAGCATCTCTGCTGAGCTGCCCACCCACAGTGGCCAGAGAAGGGGCTGCCCTTTCCCAGTGGCCACACACACAGGCAACTGGCAAAGGCAAGAGATGAATCTAAAGAATTTTAAGAGACTGAAGATAAACAAAAGTATTTCTTCTCCCTTTCTGCTCTTGAGGCAAGAGGTCAGGAATGGGCTGGAGCAAGGGAGACAAGCCACGACCAGAGATGAAAGGTGTTAGATAAAAGGAGTCCCCAGAGAAAGAACTTTTGTGCTGGGCATAACCAGACGGGGAAGGGCACTGGGGACACTTCTAGTCACAGGAAATGCATCTGTGCTTTGTGCTAAGCCAGGATGGCTGGGATCCAAGGGCAGACAGCCACTTTTGTAGAGGAATGCACCAGCATTCCTCAGCTCTTCAAGGGGGCCAGGAGGTCTCCCCCTCGTCCTGCCTCCCCCTGTGCTAAGGAGGCTGCTGAGGAGGACATTGTGCAATCAGCCAGCCAGCTGGGGGTTGTGTGTGTGCGTGGGCAGGGGAATAAACATGGATGGAAGGAGACTTCCTGGCAACTAGTGAAGGAGTTGTGGGTGTGACATGGACACTGAAAACCCCCAAACCAAAAATTTCCTCAGCCTGCAGATATCTGATCCTAAATAGAAGGTTTTTAAAACAAATGTTTCCTGATCCCTCCTAAATACCACCTTTGGTTTTCCTTGTCTCCCCCAAACACTGTCTTTGGTCCCTCTTTGATCTCAACTTGGTGTCTTCCCATCAGCCCTTACACTCAGGTCTCCTTAAGTGGCAACTTCCCAGAAGATGAAACAAAACAAAGCACATGCTCAGCACATAAACCCAATTTCTGCCTTGGAAAGGATGCCCCAAACTAGGAAAATCAAAGCAAAAATTTCTCGTTTACCCCTACCTGTTTGCAGCTATCTTACTTGCAGACACTGCATAGGGATGGGGTTTTAGCCATGGCCAAGACAAGATACACACATGACTCCAAAAGCAGAGGAGGCAGTGATGAACCCCAAGCCCTCTTGCAAACCAAAAACTTCACGACGTTTGCACAGAAGGCTCCAGAATGAACTCCTAGAAGCTGATCCTTCCCTGCAGCCTCAATCCTGCCTGCACATATCCCCCAGGGCTGCCCATGAGGCAGACCCTGCACACAAACACGTGCACACAGCCGGCAGTGCAGCCACTCACTCAGCACTGCATGGGAGAGCACACTGCACAACTCAGGACTTTCAGCCTCTTCTCACAGACCTTTCTTCACATGCACGCACCCTGCTTGCCATTTTCCACTCATCTGAGATTATCCTCTTGTAATCCCAGCTAATTCCATCTACTGGAAGGCTTGGAACAATATAAGACTTGAGCAAATAATCTCTATTCTGTTCTCCTTAGCACAGTTGCTACCAGAGCCTCACCCACACCTGTATTAGGATTTACACACTTTTTGACCAGCACTAAAACCACCTCAACCTCTTCAACATCTCACCAGGACCTTTCTGCTACACAGCCCTTGGGCTTGCAGCAGCCAGCCCTGCTTAGGAGCCAGCAGCCACCTTTCTTGGCCTGGGGCATATCTGCCAGCACGTGTCCACTGAGGAGAGCACCAGAGGCCCTCATGCTCAGCCTGTGGGAGCTGCAAGTCATGACTGTGGGCATCAGATGTGTGGACACACCACCACAGCACAGAAAGAAAGGTCTCCCTCAGGAAAGAGTGGGAGGGAACAAGCTGTTGCCACTTCCATCTCCTTCTGGCTTGGCAGGGTGTGGGATCAGCATGCAGTGTCTTCACAAAGGCTCAACAGAATGAAAGCTTGCTCAGGAGATGGTTCACACTTTGCAGGGCAGCTTAAGGAACTTCCTGAGCTGGCTTCCACCCTGGGAGCAGGACTTCATCTGCAGAGGGGGAATAAATCCATCTGTGTGATATGCAAGTGAAAATGAAGCACTTTCTTCCCTGTAAAACTCAACAGCAGGATGCCCCGACTCCACAGAGAGAGCTGTTGTTTACAAGGAGAAAAAACAGAGGCAAGCACAGCCATCAGAGGAGCTTTTGTATTCCTTAAACTACCTAATCACTGACGCAGGGAAAAAAATAAATAAATCATGTAAACCTAAAGCCGAGGTCTTCTCCAGTCATTCTGCTCCTTACTGGGAGAAAGGCAGCACAGGGAACATATCCGGCAGTGGTGTAACACTAGTGTAAGCACCAAGGTCCCTCCCATCAAGAGCAGGATGCATGCTCCTGTTGTTTAGGCATGTTTTCTGACCTGGCTTCTACCTGTCTAAACAAAACTCATGGTGTCTCCTTGTGCTGCAGCTTAAGAATGGGATGTTATGATCCAGCTAGAGATCTTGACCAAAAAAGGGAAAGAGAGGACAGGCCAGTTGCACATAGAACCACTTTCAGTAGCAGAGCAGACTGGGGCTTGTTACTTCACATTCTCGCCCTGTACCTGAGCAGCCCAGGCTTGCAGCAAAATGCTGTGTGTGCTTCAGGCTCCTCAAGGCCAGGCAAGTGACAGATGCCTGCAAGGCCTAGAGGACACCTTTCTGCAGAATTAGAGGTGGGGATGCTGAGCGTGACCAGCAGAGCTGGAGAGCCAAGCAGCAAAATCCACCTACTAACAAGTGACCCAGTGGATCAGGAATCAGTAGGCACTGGGCTTCCCTCCCCTCCAGCACTGCTGCCATGCAAGCACAGCTCTCCCCAGGGAGGGACCAGCCAAAGAAAGTCTGTGCTCTTCCACCTCCTACCTCATACTCGATAGCAAGGTCTGTGTGATCGTCAATGTCCACCTTGGCCATCACCACCTTCCCCTCCTGCTTGGCCACCATCTTCTCTAACCTGGGGCCTAGGATCTTGCAGGGACCACACCACCTGATGGAGCAAGAACAGAGAGCAGACATTAGAGGAGGCAAGCACAGCAACAGCCATGGAAGGTGTGCTGGTACACCAGTGTTGTTCCATTTGAGAGCCAGCCTGGAAACTCTACTCCTGAACCATGGTTTAGAAAAACACTTTTCTCATAAAGGAGCTGTCAAAGGTGTCTGACCATCCAGGAGCTACTATGGCAGTCAGACCATCTGAGCTGGGATTGAGGCCCCTTTGTAGCTTCACACCCCACACTCACACAGTCAGACCAGCTTTCCTTACCAGCTTGACCCCAGATTTCCCATAGCAGAGTCTCAGACGTCCCCACCCTTAAAATAATTTAATCTTGGTACAGTAACAAAATAACAGCTCGAGCTGGTGCCTCCAAGGAGGGACCCAAGCAAAGGAAACCTTGAGCTTTTATCCCCTCACAATCTGTGTCCAGTCAGCTGGCTGGGCCACATGTCCCCAGGCCCTTTTTGTGCAAAGGGTGGCACAGTGGACAGTTCATGGCCTCTTACCTGGGGCTCTCACCACCCAGAGCTCAACCTGCAGCTCCCCCTGCAGCTGCACACTGAGTTACCTGCACTGAATGCATTCCTCAACAAACAGTCTTTTCTGTGTGTGTGGTGGAAGGGCTGAGTGGAAGAAGAGGTCACCATCCAGCATTTGTGGTGCTTGGGATGTCATTTGGATCACACCACAGTCTGCAACGCCAGCCTTGCTGGTTCTCCTGTCCCTCTTCCCATTCGCCACTATGTGGCTTTACATCCACCTGTGGAGCTGTGATCCTGCTGCCCTGCAGCCAGTGTTGCTGCAGACACAGGGCTTGCAGCCCACACCCAAACCGGTTTGTGCCAATCACCAAGCCACAGATTTCCCCTCCACGCTCACTGTAGGGTTTAAGAGACTCCCTTTAGCTGCAGAACCTGCAGAGGCATCACATCTGTTCAAAGGGAGACCACGTAATCCAGACACAGGTGCAGTAGCAGCAGACTTTGAGGCCCTGGACACTCCCTGCATGCTATAACTGCACCAGTTAGGATGGTATGAACTTACTCAGTTCAAGCAAAACATGAGTTAAAGTTCTAGGTGACTTTTTTCTTTTAAAATCGAAGCTCTGATGAACTTTGTTCCTCCTCAGCTCCCCTCTTTATCAAATTTCAGGCTTTCAGTTATCTGTTCTCTCCCAAAACTAAAGTTTGTTTTGCCAGTTTGGTCTGTTTAAAGAAGAAGTTGTTGGGTTGTTTCATACTCTGCCCCAAATCAGCCATAACAGGCTCATATGACAGCACTGCAGGACTTTGAAAACACATGAAAGACCAAATAAAATCAGGCAAGATGGAGGAATGTTTTTACTGACCAGAGGATGACAGCATTTTTATTGATGCCAAGTGCTGCTGTTGGTATCACAGGGCTATTATTAACACATAAAGGCATTTGCTGTCAAGAGCACACAGCCTTAAGAAACCTGGAAAAACACAACATGGCAATGCTGGGGCAGAGCAAGTGCAGAGCTCCTCCAGGGCTGTTAACATTTAATGTTTCTGAGAGGGCATTTCATCCACAAAGCTACATAGGGGAGATATCAGCATTTTTCTCCTAAGGTCTCTTTTGCAGGATGATGCACCCCCAAGGGCGGGGGTGAGGCCTGAGCACTTGGGAGGTGCAGCAACACCACCCTGGGGGATGCTTTCCTGGCACTGTGTTTGACACCGCTGCAGGGTGTAGCTATGAATGAAACCTTTATGGACTGAAGCACCTTGTAACAGCAGACCCCACAGCCCGGGAGGCCCTGAGGCACGCTCCTTCCCGGTGTGCCCCGAGCGCCACCCCCGTGTCGGGGAGGTCAGGGCACGCCTGCAGGTGCGACGGTGAAGGGGGACACTTACTGCGCGTGGAAATCCACCACCACGGGCTTGGGGCTGTTCACCACGCGGTCCTGGAAGTCGCTGCCGTCCTGCACATTGAAGGTGCTCCCGCGGCCCGCCGAGGTGCCAAAGGCCCTGCCGGGGGGCGCCAGGGGGGCCCGCGGGGTGAGGAGCAGCAGCCTCCGGAGCGCCAGCCGCTGGGCCATCTGCGGG
>VXBX01005245.1:86188-108450 GCA_013400415.1 Scytalopus superciliaris | reverse complement strand
GCCCGCACCACGTGTCCGGGGGCGGGCAGCGCTTAAAGGGGCAGGCACGGCACCGCGGGCACCCGAACCGGGCACACACACACACACACACAGAGCCCCGCGGCACTCGGCAAAACCAGCTTTATTCCGCTTCCCCCCGCTCTCCGATTGCGATCAATGTGCAGCCACCGCCCGCCCGCAGGGACGGGGCTGCTCGGTCAGTGCCGCCCCTCGGTGCTGGCTGCAGAGCTCAGCTCTCTTCCTCTGAAAGAGAAGAGAAACAGTAATGAAGTGAATGCAGCCAGGGAAAGAAAACCACCCAACCTCCCTCCAGAATAAACCCTCTCTGTCAAGGAAATGCTACAAGGAACACAAAAAACCAAGGCTGCCTCTTCATGGAGATTTATGGCACCTCCGACTGCCTGTTTCCCCCCTTCTTCCTGTGCCTTCCCAACAAACCTGCCCATCACCCAAGACCACACACATGTCATTTGGAATGACACAATTTACATTCCTGAGCAAACTACGTAGAGACCTAACTAACATTTCCATAATAAAATCCAGAGCAGGCAGGCTAAGCTTACAGCCTAAGAAGAGGGGAGATGTTTCCCCTATCACAAAAGCAGGAGCCCTAGGATAAATGGTTTCCTACTGTCAACAGAGCAGACACAGATCTCGCTCATGTCAGGGATCACAGATGTTTTTAGACAGCAAGGCAGCAACAGCTGTTATCCACTGGGCACCACCAGTCCTCCAGAACTTCCCATCCCGGCCAGCCAGTGATTGCTCAGCTCCAACGGCCACTTCAGGAAAGCCTTCACTGAGTTACCTCAACTGCGCTGTCACCACGCGTTTTAAATGTGTCATCTTACAGTCACTGCCATTTCTAAAACTGTAGTCAAAAAATATCCCAGTACCAACAGAAATCAGCACCCACCCACTCCTGCAAATCCTGGGGCCGCTGAATGAAGGGCTCCTCAGGAGGCTTCTTTCTCCCAGTCAAAGCTCTGGATCTGGGACCCCTCTCCCCCCACCCCTATTAAAATCAGTCCTCACTAAGTATCTGTACAGAAGCACAGCATCTGTACTTCCAACTCTCTGCTCTTTCTAGGCTTCCAGCTGAGTACTCCCAATGTCACCCACACCTTTTCAACTGAGTCCCATCCTTGGGACCAAATGTTCTCCAGCCTTGCTCCTCTCCTGCCACTGCCCTGGTCAGATCTCAGCCTCTAGCTCTGCCACAGGTCACCCCCTTTCATTCAGACCAGTAGAGCACTTAGAAGCATAAATCACCAAGTATGCTACAAACCTTCCTCTTCCTCTTCTTCCTCTTCATCCTCCTCATCTTCATCAGAGCTGAAGGTGCCATCAGGCAAACTGTAGATCCGGATCACTTGCTTGTTGGGGTCCTTGAGGATGAGGTACTTCCCCTCATCCAGCTTCATGCAGATGTCGATGACACATCGCAGGATGCCCCAGGCATTCTCTATGCTCAGATTAATCTGACTGGCAAACTCATTTGGCTTGAACTGCTGCGTGCCCAGGATCACATGGCGGGCAGAGTCCTTCACATGGTAACGGGATACATACCTAGGTGGGCAAGGAGAAACAAGAGGGTATCAGGAAATTAAGCCCAGACAGTAGAAGAATAGAAGCAAGAAAAGCAGTATGATCATCTTAGTTTTGTTTTCTGGGCTGGAAAATCCTAATACTCCAATGCTGAAAGCTAAGAGGATCTCCTGGCTACAAACTATCAGTAATGCACCTGGAAATCTCCAAATCGGATGGAGTGGTACAAAAGATACAGAAGAATTAGTCCCACAGATAAAAATTAAGCAATAGCATGATTAGCTGAGAGTTTGGAATTAAGCACATGGAAAAGCATCAGTCCCATGTCTGAGGGTGTAACCTAGGACTGCAGAATCACTAAAGTGAGTTAGCAAATACCTCCTGTTCATCACCCACAGCACAGACTCAAATGATTTTAAGCTGACAGTTCAAAAAGGCTGTGGCCATGCCCTCCCCCACCACCGAATTTCTCAGTAACACAGCATTGAGGACCTCAATGAGATTCCTGACAGGCAGCACACTCACTGCATTTATTTCCCTTGCTGGTGCCTTCAGCAAGCAGGCTGAGAACCACAGAGGCCAGCTGCCCTTCACATGTGTGGGGTCTCCTGAGGTCAGTCATCAGCTGAGGGGAAGCAGCTTACACCAAGGCTGGTGCACTCACCACAAGCTTTCGTTTCTCGGCCACTCAAGCGTTCAGTGATTTTATGATTACTCATTTAAGATGTATACCAGTTTAATGGAAAATGCACCTGGAAGATGTTTGGTGTGAAAACCCCCCCTTACCCAAGTTTAAGATACTCTGATCCAGCCAGCAGTGCGCAGCATGTCCAGCGAGCCAACTTGTAGCTGTTGTTTTTCAGCTCCGTGGCAATCACAGCTCCTCTCTGAGAGTCCAGCTTCTGGCGCCAGTCTACTCCATTGCAGTACTGAGAGGGGAATCAAAGCGAGGGTCAACCTGACAAGCCAGCAGCAGCCACCTCTTCAGCCACTTTGTCATCAGATAGGGAAGCTGCTTCCATCTACCTTATGGTACCACTTGAGGGAAGGTGAACTGCAGCCTACAGGGAAAGCCCTTGCACTGGAAAGGGAGAAATGCAAATAGCTGGGATTGCCCAACGTTTGTGATACTGGTTAGAAAGGGCAGTCTGTGAGGGAAGAGTTCACGAGGGAAGCATTCAGGAGGGAAGCATGGGAACAAATAGGCCACTGTGCTGAACACCTGGAGACAACAGGGTTCAAACCATCTACATCTCATCCGGGGGAGAATCCCATCAGCACTCCTTTGGTGGAATGTAACATTCAGGGGACACCACCAGATTTTTGTCTTATTTTCTCTGCTGTACCTGGCATGTCAGGCAGCAGTGAGGGAGTTAGAGCTAGCTTTGGAATGCCATTCTTCCTCACCCTGGAATCCCACTCGTTGAGTGTTTTGATGTTGATGAATGACACTTCTCCATTAGCTCCTGTCATCACTCCATCATGTTCACAGCGGACAATGAGATCTATATCATCTCCCAGCTTCCACCTTCGGTATCTGCCAACAAACAATCCACCTGGTGAGTTCTGACCATTGTTCTCTTCCAGATCCATGCAAGCACTCAGCACAATCCTTTCCTCCTCTATCTGTTCACTGTGAAGTTATCCACGAATCCCTCTCAAGGTAAAGCTCCTGTCAGTAACACTCCTTACTTGTTTTGCCTCTGTATCATACAGACATCCTGCTTCCTTGACAAACCTGGGCATCAGAGAGGTATCAACATACCTGTATGCAACAGAGGCTACTTCGTTTTTATCCATGTCATCCTCCACAAAGGGGTTTGGGTTAGGAAACTTGTATTTCTCCTTTCCCTGCAGATGAAAACAGAAGGGCATGTTAGGAGAAAAAGCCTGAGACAGCTCTCCCCTACTGGAAAAATATTCTTTTATGGCAACAGTAGCCAATTTGTCTTATATAGAAAAACACGAAAACATTAAGACAGCTGATGAGAAGCCTCATGTTCACATTAGTCACAGTGCTATAAGCAGTACTTGTAATGGCACTTCAGCTTCAGTAAGTGTACTCAGAAGCCTGTCTGCATCACCAGTGGGAGTGGGATTTCTCTGTGAAACAAAGGTGAAAACTTTTCTACAACAGTCACACTGCTCACTATAAGTAATTCCACCTCCTTCAAAACTGAGAACACCAGTGTCACAAAATTGTCGATGAATATCCTTCTGTGCTGTATTAAAGCAGCCTTAATGAAGTCTCTTCTTGAGGCTCTCTGAAACACAGACCCTACTACTCAGCACTGCTCCATCTTACCATCCTCAGGCACTGCTGGGAGAAGTTATGATTGATGTAGGTTGCTTCCATGGCAAGGTTGCGTGGAGAATTAAAGGAGTTGCCCTCTTCCTGTGGTGGCTCATTGGCTGTTTCACTCACTGTCAGGAGGTCTGGGAAGGAAACCAGATACAAGTGGTTATACTTAGGAGAGTACCTATGTCAGCCCCACACTGGAGCAGATCAATACTGAAGTTGCTCCCAGAGCTATCAAGTGTATTGTAGTAATCAGGTTGTTCAGTGGTCTCAGTCTGGACCCTGAGACACACAATAAACTTAAGTCAGCATGAAGAAAATTAGACCCTTTAGCTACTGCAACAGAAATTTCTTTCAGGACTTTTCCTCACCAAAATCTGAGTTGTCCCTCTTGTCAAAGAAAAGCTTGGATCCAACTCTCTGGACAATGATGTCCCAGGAATAGACAGAGCGAGTGCAGCTCATCAGGGTGGCCAAGATGGCATCTGTGGCAAATACATTTCCTTGTGTCTTGGCCAGCTATGGATACAGGAGGAGAAAATTGTGTTTCAGCAATAAGAACAAATACACCTTCCTTAGCCAGGATGAGAATTGTTAGCAAACCAGGTCACTGACTTCTTCTTCCATTCTGACTGAGGAAGCTGGACTGGTAAGTACTCCAGCAACTGCTAGACAAAGAAAGAGGTACTACCCAGGAATCCTGGCCCACCCTCACCCACATAAGGGGAAAGTAAGAAACTACTATGAAATGTTAATTCTGTTGGAAAATGCATGTCTCCCTATTGCCAATGAAGTCACAAGAGAGAAATCTCTCAGTCTTCCTCACCTCCAAAAGCAGGACTCCCTAGAATCAGGTCTCTGACATACGAGTTTCCTTCCCAACAAGTACCGGTCTGCTGGCCCTTCCAGAATTACAGCTTTTCCTTGGCCAGTGTTCCTAACTTTTCATTAATCTAGCTCTGCCTTGGACCTAAGAAAAATATACCAGCTAATGTTTCTTTACTTTTTGCCCTCTGGTCTGATGGTGACAGCTGGTCTCCAACAACAGCACACAGTGAGAAACACCCTACTGGGTTTTACAAACCAGTAAACATACCTTTCGGATAACCGGGTCATCCGTGGTAGTGACGGTATGGAAGATGCGCTTAATGCTCCTCAGGAGCTTCTCATTCCTTGTTGTAATGCGGTCAAAGGCTTTGTCATAGTACTCTAGGGCTCCACAGCACTCTCTGCAGAGGAAAGAGGACCACCTTGATATCCCTCCTAGGGATAACACCACCCACGAAACGCACAGGACTGAAGGGCCTGCTTGGTGTTCCACTGCATCCCTCTGCTTTGGGTACCTCAATGAGAACACTGGGACCAGACCAGGAGACCCTTGCCCTCCTGCCTTCCAAAAATCCAGTCACTTCAGGAAGCAAGCTGTTTTAGGAACTCACATGTCCTGTGGCTCTGACACCTCCAGGTAGCGCATTTTCATGAGCCGAGGGAAATCCATCTCCTCCTTTACCTCCCAGTCACTGCGAACTTCCACAGAGGAGTCACGAGGTTTCTGCTGTGCGGCCAGAGGCAGGACAGGTAGAGAGAGAAATGGAGACACAGCACATCAGGATTTGTGCAAGAGGAGGTACCCCGTGGGCCCAGCTAGCAAACCCAAACCATCACAGCGGGCACAAAGCTTGTCAGTTTACCTGAGATTTTTGGTCCCATTTCTGCCTCACTCCAAACTGTTTCTGAAACTTCTTCTGCAGGCGCAAACGATCTCTAAAATGACAGATGTGAGAAAAGCCATGAAGAGAAGTTCTCTATTCCCATAGGCCACAACCATTCCTCCACTTCCAAACTACCACCAGAGGAGCAGTGATTTCAGCCACCAAAGTGCTGAAATATTTGCTGAGCCATGTTCACGTTGATCAAGATGCCGAAGGCATTAAAAAGTCTGTTCTTTGCTCTGAGCATCTCCTTACACAGTTTCGTACCTAAAGACTGAAACGCAGCTTTCAGAAAAATATTCTTTATTTGGAACTCCATGTTTACTTTCTAAATACAATTCAAAAACTCTCCTAAATTTTTAGACAGCTGTTTGAAATCCATGCTCCTAAGCACTGCTGACAGCAGCAGAGCATCAGACTTGTAATATCCTGAAATTGTTCTCTGCTGACCGTTTGCTCCAGCAGGTTTGCAAATTTACCAACAGCATGTTCACGCACCCCAACCCAAGACTGGTACACTCATCTCTGTAAGGCTCACCTCTCCTTCTGCTTGGCACTCTTTGGCAGGGTCTGCATGCTGAACTGCAGCATGTTCCGACGGTCCTTGTCTCTCCGAAGGTTCCTCTGTGGCAACAACAGAAAGGAAAAAGGACATTTCAGATGTGGAACAGTCCTGTGCTGCCCAAGGCCTCCCCCGAGCCTGTCTCTGACAACACCTCACCTGTGCGAACCGCATGCGGTTCCTCTGGTACGCCGTCTTCTGCGTCCGGGCTGTATCCACCAGCTGGAAGCTGGTCTCATCCTCCTCGTGGAAATAGGCATACTGGCTTCCACCACCAAACTGAGAGGAGTACTTGTCTGGAAGTAAAACAAAGCACCTCAACAAACACCAGGTTTCTAAGAAAAAAAAACCCCAACCCCTGGTACTTCACCCCCTTTCTCTCCCCAAATTCTCTCCGAGTGCTTTCACCTAAATCGGGACACCCGCATTACACCCACACGTTCCCCCCCTGTCCAAGCCTCCCTTAGGAGCTCTGGTACAAAAATCCAGAGTAAGCCCCAAGGACAGGGAGAGCCCTGGAGAGCTCTCCCAAGGGTGAAGCACGCTTCCCAAATTAAGTCGCCGGTCTTGCTGAGGTGTGCAAGTAATCACAGGGTGGGTGTGACACATGAAAGCAGGAACGACGCTGGGAGAAAACTTCTGTAAAAGACAAACCACGGGGGCAGCCACCAGACAACACGTACTTGTGTATCTTTTATCCTGATACGTGGCTCCTGTCCAATCAGCCACCTAAGGGGAGACAGAAGCAGTCAAAGTGAGTGTTAGTGTGAGATCTCTCCCCCCGCCCCTGACTCTGAACACGCAGGGCTCCAAGCAGCAGCAGCAGCACGCTCCAGAACTACTCCCTCCGGCTCGCACCTCTGCCTGCCAGCCCTGCCAGCTGCTCAGCGCCAGGGGAGCCGCCGCGGCCGCGGCAGGGGGGCGCGCAGGGGCGGGGTGGCAGCGGGCACACCGAGCCCGGCCGCGGTACCTTGCCCAGGCGGTCCCCTTTGCTGAAGGGCTGGTACGGCATGTCCTTGAACTGCTCGGGCACGGCGCACGGGCCCCAGCCGGACGGGTTGTCCTGGATCACGGGCGTCACAAACTTCGCCATTTTCCCAGACTTCTAAAGGGAGGGGAAATAAATAAATAAAGGAAGGAAGGAACCCAAGCCCTCCGCAGGCGGCCGGCAGGGCAGCGCGGCCCGCGGCCTAGCGCCGGGGCAGGCGGGGGGAGGCGGGNNNAGCGCCCCCCTCACCTGCGGGGCCCCGATGGCGGCGGATCCGGCGGCGGCTGGGAAAGGGAAAGGGGACCGGGAAGGGGCCGCGCGCAGGCCCGGCGCGCCCCGATGGCGTCAGCGCCGCGCGACGGCAGCGCCGCGCCCTGCGGCGGCCGGGAAGGGGAGGGGGAAACACAAACACCGTCAGGGCTTTTCCCTTCGAAATGTGGAATATATAACAGTTTCCTTAAGAAAGGGTGTTCTTCGGTGTCCGATCTTCGTATGCTTTCAAGCCTAATCAAGAAAAAGAGATTTAATCTGTGAAACAGATAGCAGCTAGCAAGCTCTAAGTGATGTCCAGGTGTTAGAAAGACAAATTACTTGTTTGTAGTATTGCCTTGTGAAGGTTTAAGGCTCGACGTGGTTCAGATCTCAGGCCTAGGGGGAGGTTAACAAAGCTTGGGCAGAAGGATGTGCCACTGATAGTGGACACAAAGAATGCAGAATTTATGGGCCCCAAGGACATTTGGCAGAACTCCCAAGATAAGGAAGAAACTAATGAAGACAACTCAGCAGCTGTGCTGAATCGGCCCCGACTGGGGAACAGGTAATTGTGTCAGGCGGAGATCATGATGACCACTGACCCAGGAAACCCACTGACTTGGAAGAGAAAGACTGAGGATGAAGCCTAATTAGCATGAGAAGTGAGGGAATTGTTAACCAATAGAAGATAGAAAATTAATTAATAACTTGTAGCTAATGAACTCGAACGCCTTGGGTAGAATATATAAACAGTGAGTTTTGGTGGTTTTGAGCCTCGTGGATTTGCCACCTGGCATCCCTTTCTGCACAGAACTGTAAATAAATGCAATACCTCAGCTGTGTGTGGATTGGCCTCTTGCACACCGTGTGAAGGAACCTATTTTGGAACAACAGTGTCATTCACTGAAATTTTGCTACAGCTTAATCGCCACTTAGTAAGAGAAATGTGTGGGCGTGGGAGGAGAGTGACACTAATGATAGTAAATTTGCCATATTGATTAAAAAGCTTGAGTTTGGCTTTTCACTGCAGAAGCCAGGCATGACACACAACAGAGCCGTTTGGGTTGTACCTGGATGTCATAAAGAGGACAAACCCGTGGGTTTCTGTCTGCTGAAGGCTCAGCAGAGCACAGGCAGCAGGGAGGTGTCAGAAATACCTTCAGCCCTAATGATGGTTAAACTTCTTGGAAATGCAGAGCTTCCCCTGGCAGAAGCATTTAAACCTATGGTAGCAAATGCCTGCTGGAAATGGTTTTGGTGAAAATGACTTGCCTGATAGAGCAGGATGGGATAGGCTGTCTAACAAACTTCCTGTCTATCCTGGATTCTCATAACTTGACAAAGGACTGCCCAATCTCAAGGGGTTTCTTTTCCCCCACTTTGTGAAAACCTGAGTTAAACTTACCTTACAAGTCATGTATTGGAAGAATATTGATCCTCAGTTTAGTCAAATGCAGGTTTCAACTACCAGTGTGCAGTTCCTGTCTGTGCCAGGTTGCTTTACAGACATGAGGTGGAGTTACTGTGAAGTCTGGGAGGTAAACTCCTGTTTTCACAGATTAAAATGGAGGTAGAAGTTAATAGATTACTTTGATAGAGAACAGGCTTACAGGACTCTGAACAAGAAGTGTATCAATAAAGCCAAGTGCCAGGACAGGAAATGTGATTTAATACCGTGCCTCTTCATTTTCTCACACACACAGCTTCTTAAAATGAAAATATATTCCAAACTCTGCAAGGGTTTTGTAGAAAATCAGGTACTTTTCAGGTTGTAGTTGTATGATCATTCAACCAACTTAGTGTTTTAGAGGATGTTACAAAGCACTTGTCTTTGAGACTTAAAAGTGTGTGAAGAATGGAAATTGCAGTTACCCTTTCTGTATTTATAGTGTGATATTCAAGGGTTTTCCCTCTCCCTGATGGCTTCCCTGGACCTGCTGGAGGGGAGACTTAGGGCTGGAAATTAGGATTCAGCCCTATGGCCTCTCTAGGAGATTGTGAACCAGTGATTTAATACAGCATGTGCCTCGGGTCCCTGTCTCTGTAATTGGGATAGTATTTCTTCTCAGGATGGGAGGGCAATAAATCATTAAATCCCAGATGTTCTCATGCCAGAGTGATTGAAATTTTCTCTACCCCCAAAAAGAGCAGGATCTGATTTATAAATCTTTTCAGCTCACAGGCTTAAAACGAATTCTTCAGAGAATTTTACTGGGTATCTTTTACCTAGGAAGAGTCTAGATCAATATTTTCCAGGCAGAGAGGTGTGCATTTTCTTCTTTATTTACCACTTGCAATTCCTCCTCGAGAAAGAACCGAAGCTGCAGCGGTCTTTGCTTTGACAAGACACCCTGCCATTAATCAGAAGGGGGATTATTAAAGCGCCTTTTCCCGCTAGCCAAAAAATCCACTTATAGAAATACAGTTTATAAAATACAATTTGTAACTGTCTCACCTAAACAGCCTTCTTGGAGACAAACATCATTAGTGCTGGAACTGTCTTGCCAGTCGCTTGCAGTGGCTCAGTGCGATGCCAGCTCCATGTGACCCCCCCCAGCATCTGCCCCATGACCCCCATCTGGGAAGATGGGCTGAATGGGCTCAGAGGGACTGACAGCTTAGGAGATGGTGATGAAAAGAGCAGGAGGGTCTGAAAAGAGCAGCAGACTAAGGAATGAATGAAGAGAAATGGACTGATAAAGCAAAATCCCTTGCTTTCCAAGGCTTCCTCTTCTCTCCCAAGCCTGTGTGAGATGCATACAAGAGAATGCAGTGCTGCTGCTGTCTACCAGAGACAGCAGATCATGTTCAGCTTGTGCTTAGCCCATCAAACTTCCTTTTCTGGTGACAGACTTGGTTATAGGTGCAGGTCAGAGGAGAGAGCATGCATAAGGATGGCCAGTGTGGGCCATGGATCCCCTGGGCATGGATCTGGCCTTCCATTTTCTTAGCAAGGAAAAGAAGAGTTCTAAGAAAAAAAAATAATCTGGTCTTAAGCAGGTGAGATTTGCTGCCACATTTAGAATCACAGCATGTTAAGGGTTGGAAGGGATCTTAAAGATCACCTAGTCCCAACCACTCCTTCCATGACCAGACATGCCTCCCACTAGACTGGGTTGCCCAAGACCTTATCAAACCTGGCCTTGAACACTGGCAGGGTTGGGGCATCCACAACCTGCATGGTGACCTGTCCCAGAATCTCACCAGTCACTGTAAAGAATTTCTTCCAAATATCCAAATTTCCCCTGTTTCAATTTGTACCCATTACTCCTTGTCTTACCACTACAGTTCCTGACAAAGAGTCCCTCTCTGGCTTCCCTGTAGGGCCTCTGCAGATATTGGAAGGTTGCTATGAGGTCTCCTTGCAACCTTCTCTTCTCCAGGCTGAACAGCCCCAATGTTCCCAACCTGTCTTAGGTCAAATTTACTAGAAGAGGGAGTGGGTTTGTCTTGCTTCATGCCAGGCACTGCACATCCTGTGTCCTGTGCCTTGCTATGGCTGGGGCCCTGCAGCTCTGTGCTCCTCTCATCCTATCTTGGTGGCCCCACACACTGCTGCTGCAAACAGCCAGTCTCTGGCTTTCATTGAAGGCACGTGAAATACATAATTTCTTGGAAAAGTACTCAAAATATACCTGCTTGCAATCATTTGATCCTTGATCCATAATTTCAGTTCATCAGTTAATTAATCATTTAATCAGTTAATAAGAATAATCACTCTTCCCTGGAAGATGCTCATGAGAACAGCCAGGATAAATTGCTCCCATCTGTTTTGTCGTTCTCGTCTCTCAGTTCTCCAGTTTTGAGCTCGTGTTAGCACATCCATAAAAAAGGGGCTCACTCCAGCACTGTAGGTGTTGCACTCCAAAACCTTCACTGCCATCCTCCTCCCCCGCAGTCTGGGGCTAGTTGGAGAGCTGTTGCCCTGTGAGCTGGTGCTGCATTGGGCAGCAGCCCCCTCCTACTGAGTGAGGACAATATACAGCTCAGGCAGCGTTACCAGGGACTTGCCAGCTTTAAATGAAGGAGAGCAAGTCCAAGCGCCCAGCCTGTCAGGGGCCTTTCCCAGAAAATAGATCACCTCTGCCTTGAAAAAGCCTAGGAAAGCCTTAAGACAGGGGTTGCTTTCCAGCTTGCATGACTATACTTCCCCTCAAAGAGGCAGCTGAGAATTGGAACACTAATGTTTGCATTAGAACACTGTTTTCCAGTAGTTCATTTTCTCATTCCTGTAAGAAATGCATCAAAAATAGACATTTAGGTTCCTTTTCCTCACTGAACACCAAACACCCTGTATGCCTGTGCCATATGCTTAGTCTCCACTGCTCCGTGCTTCTTGACAAACCCAGAAACCAAGGGAAATAGTCTTCAGCCTTAACGCCTTCCCACTGCGGAAAACCCTGATGTTTAGACACACCTCTTCAGGTCATTCTCTTCTTCCGCTGTCATCGTCATCATCTTTAAAACAGCAAAGCTCACTGCTGGCTCCGGGGCTTTTGTTGTAACCAACCTGGGCTGTGTATGACCTGTCTCTTGTCATGGGCTGATATTTACAGGCTGGGAAGCTCTCCGTCCTTCTCTGGCCCTCCTCTTTGCATCCCACCTTTCCCATGGCACTTTGATCTGCCTTCTCAGTCTGTTGTTCTCTCAGGCCAAGTGCTTTGCTGCAAGGCATGCCCCTCCTTTCTAGCACCTTCATCCCTCTTCCTGGTCCTCTGGAGGCTGAACTACAAACCTGCCCTCCTCATGTGGCAGTTGCTTACCAGCTTTTTCAGGAAAATGCTTGATTGGATTTTCAGGAACCCTGGAAAAATGGCCATAAAACAATTTTACTGTGTACGTGCTGTGAATCTGATTTTTAATTTGCTGCCTGTGCGATCTAGCAAGGCTGGGAGCAGGTGGCACCTGGCAGATCTGCTGCGTGTGTTCAGACCAGCCATGTCCATCCAGAAAGGTCCACACAAGGAATGTGCTGAGTTTATTTCTTTTGCTAGCAGACAGTGCTTTCACAATAAGGCTTTTCCCCTCTTCCTCCTCCTGCCATCCTGAGCTCTCCCTGGCTGCTGGGCTGGACCATCTTGCCCTCAAGGACAGACAGAAACCAGGCAAGGGCAGGCTTCCCCTTCTTAAACCCTGTTGCTTCTGTAGGCTGGGCTCAGAGCCTGACCTTGCATTTTCTGCTCCTTTCATGCTACCAGGAAAAGCCACACATTTTTAGCGCACCCAAAATTGCCTTCCTCTGAATTAGTGCTGTCTCTTGCCTGATTTTGACTGGTTTTATCACCAGTGTCAGAACTCTCCCATGGTTTCTGTAGCTTTGACCATGAGGGCCTGGACCACATGTATCGTCAAAGAGGTAACTAATGTGTGTCATGCTCTGTCCACACCCTTGGCGGCTGAACACTGCCCTTTTCAGAGCTGTAGAAGGAGCCCAGGTCCAGCTGCCTCCCTGCAAACTGTGAGCAAGATTGCCTCCTTTGATCTTCACTCAGCGCTGGATTTTATCCCAGCAGCCAACAGGCTAATTCCACAAGTTTATTCTACAAAGCTCAGTTAGAGCAGCTGGTGCCAGCAGCGTCCCTGCTGACTACAAGCCTGCATCAGGAGATGAAGGCTGGTGCAGTGGCTGGGCTATGAGCTTGGGAGTCCACAGGCTCAGCTGCAAATCCCTGCTCTGTGGCTGTTTTCTAGGCCACACCAGTAAGCTTCTGCAGTGGGAGCTTGTCACCTCCATGCTGCACAGAGAGGGACAACATTTCCCTGCCTCACCACAGGAGAAATGCAGTGGAGATAGGAGCTATCACAAAGATGGGAGCCCATGTCAACAGAGGCAGAAGCAGGCCATGGCTGTTGCAGCTGAAAAATGCTGCATAGATCCAGTTGGACCTACAGCAGGGAAGGGAATGGGGCCCTGGGTGATGGAAGGTGCAAGGCACACCATGCCTTCTCACCACTTAGTTAGCAGTTTCCTTTTCAGCTGCGTGAGCCCTGCTCCACACCCTGCAATTATCTGGTGCCTGAGTTATATGCAGCACTGCCCTCAGAAGTGATGCAAATGTGAGCAGAGCTATGAGCAACATGGGCTTTCTTTGCCAGGGCCCTTGCCCAGCACAGAAGCGCCCACAGTTATTTCCTTCAACACTGTCATTGTTAGAGTAACTTCCGTGAAAAATCAGAATCTTCTGCGCTAAGCGTGCTGTGCAAATGCTCTTGCCTGGCTGGTCCCTCCTCCAGTAAGCTTAATGTTTATGCCAGCCAGGAAAAGAGGTCTAAGCAGAATATCATGAGACAGGAAGAAAGTCCAAGCAATTTCTGTTAGGGTGCAAAGTCGAACCCCATTTGTACATGACCTAGTTATCAAGGTGTTAGGAGTCAAAAGCAAATGCTACCTATATATAATATATTGTTCCCCTCCCAGAGACTCTCAGGAAGGTCCCCACAAAAGAGAACAGCAGCAAGGGACATGCAGCAGCCCATCAAGTCTGTGGCTGCCATTCCCTTCCCTGCCCCTCGGTAAGTCAGAGACAGGGCTGGCCGACACGCTTGGCTGCGGACAAATGTGCCTCTCAGGGTACAGGGAGTGTGGAGGGTACAGGGAGTGCGGAGCCTCGGGGCCATTCCTCTCTCTCCTCTTGAGCAGATTTCAGTGCCATCTGCTCTCTTCTGTCTTTGGAGGAGTCAGCCGGGTGCTTTTGTCCCTTCTGGCAAAGCTGTGCTGCGTATGTCCCCCATCGGGCGTTAGGTACCCCGAGGCGGCTGGGAAGGATGCACACTCTCAGCCTTGCTCCAGAAAGCTCCCACTGCAGCAGCCCAAGGTCTCTCTTTCTCTCCTTTTCCCTGTGTGCAGCCTGTTCTCTGGATGAGGCACTTCCCAAGGTCACAGCTGACTCCCAAGGTCAGGCCCAGGCTTTGCTTGTGGCCCCTACGGGAGGGGATGGCTAGGGGTTTGGGCTGGGAAGGGACCTTCCCTTCATCACTTACTCCCCAAAAGGGCCCATGAGCAGTGCCACAGACTTGGGGGAGAGTAACAGGGGCAGAAGGAGACATGGGGCAGCCATGGGGCTCCTTGACCTTGGAACTACTCTGTGGTGTTCCTCTTTTCTCTGCTTGGATGAAGTATCACCTCACTAAACACTCCTGATCAACAGGATCACTCCTGATCACTAAACACAATGATCCCTGGTCAGGCACCAGTCATTGCTGCAGAATTTAGGGTAGGAGAGATGGGGAGACTTGCTGATGACATGCAGCTTGCTGGGGACACGCTGCCTCAAACCTCCAAGCCACACCAAGCTCACAGTAAGAGCTTTGTTGTCTGCCCTCCCTTCCTAAAATCATGCCTGCTCCTGTGCTGGCTGGGGTCTGTCCCAGGTGGGACTAAGCTGAACCCCCGGGTAAATTACATCATCGTGTCCTCTCCAAGCTGCTGGAAGGAGAGGGGGAACGAGGGAAAGCAGGTAGTGAGGAGCCCTGGCAGAGTAGAAACAGCCACTGGCCGCCCCTGTGCACGAGGGGGACGCCGGGCAAGGGTGCCAGTGCCACATGTCCCTTGGGAGTTGTGGGGCTGCTCCAGCTCCCGCACAGTGCGGCTGTGAGGCTCCGCTGCTGTGCCGAGCTCGTCCCACGGGATGGCACTGCCTGCTCAGGAACAGGCAGCCCGGCCCGCGCTCCTGGCAGGCATAAATGCAGCAAATTAAATCGTGCTGGCAGATTCTGATTGACAGGTCCCTAGAGAGCAAAGTCCCTTGTTTTTTCCATCCCTCAGGGGATCAGGAGCAGCAGGAGGAGCAGCAGCAGAGAAAACCCTTTCCCAAGCCCAGTGCTTTGCCCTTGCGGATCTGTTTCTGGGACTCAGCCCATACCCGTGTATCTTGACCCCTTTGCTGAAGCTGCCGGTATCAGGCCAGCCAGCTCCTTCACTGCGGACTCTCCGCAATGTCAAGGGCTGACCGCTGCGGAGGATGCTGAGGCCGCCTCATCCGAGCCCATGTTCCATACATGAGCCGTGGCACCCTCGTCACTCTGTGCCCACGGTGCGAGGCCCGAAGGTTTCAATAAAGGGCAAGCAAAATGAGGCCAGCAGTGTTTGGCGTCATTCACACGTTACTCCTCTCCACGGTGTAAAACTGGCACAAATGACAACACTCTGCCAGAATGGTTCACGTCTGTGTTGGCTCTGCCAAAGCCAGGTCAAAGCTGGGATTTGCAGCCAGGAAGATGAAGGCAGTCGCTCAAGTCTTGCTGCTCCAGTTGCAGGAAGCAGTATGACCCACTGGGGTCCTGGATCCTCTGTAAGGGTCCTCACTGCAGCTCTGTGTCCAGCAGGTCCTCAGTACCCCTCTACCAGCCAGTGGTTGATGGCTTTAGGATGGAGTAGCCAGCATGGACACAGGGACATCACAGATGTCCTCCCTACCCTTGTGGCACAGATCCCCAGTTAAAGGTCTTTATATGACCTGTCCCATATCCTGGGGAACGGTCCCTGTAATCTCCCTCAGGCTGGAGGACAGTTTCTCATCTCCATGGGGCATTTTGGCTGCACAGCTGTTCTGGACCTCTGTGGAACCACCAAAGTATGGTACAGTTATGCTGGGCTTGATCAGGGCTCCTTGTAAATGCCCCAGCTGGGTGAGGAGCTGCACACTGCACAGCAGCCCATGCCTCAGCTTAGCAAGGGGAACGACTTGTTCCCCACTCTTGGATGTAAAAGTCAGGGTGGTGGCATTTAATTTACATCTGCTTAATCTGTATAGGCCCTACTCAAATTTTACCCTCCACCTGCCTCCCTTCCCTGCCAAAACTCTTGCCTGTTCTTTCTGTCTCTCCAGAAGGTGTCTGGAAGAGTCTGGGGAGATGAGGTGAGAAGTTCCCAGCAGCTGGAAGACACCTGTGAAGGAGGTGCTGAGTTGTCTGGAGCCACCTCTACCCAGGGCATTCAGATAGCCTGTTCTTTGCCATCCTTGTTCACCTAGCAGCTTTCATTATGTTGATGTCTTCGCAGACCCCCTTTATTCATCAGCTCTCATTCTTGAACCTTTCTCCATCCTTGGCCTCAGTGCTTGGCTTTGAAAGGTAAGATACGTGCTTGTCTCCTTCCCCCATGGCAGTCCTCACACACAAGCAAGACAGCAGACTTCTGTGTCTGATGCTTGGCCTCTCTCTGTAGTCATCTGGCACTAAAAATTATCTGCAGAGAAAAGTACTGGGCTCCATACCTGGGTCTTAATATCCTCCCTCACCAAATCATAATTACTAATTACCACTCCTAGGTGTTTAAACCATTTCAATGATGCTGTTAAATGCCCAGTGTTAATTTAACAGCCAAGTATCTGGATTTCCCCACATGAGGAGCTCTCAGAGTGTCTCACACGAAAGCAAAACCCAGCCAGCCCTGACGGTGGTCCATACGAGAGAGGCAGCAGGCAAGTGGCAAGTGCATGTTGACAGCACACCCACACATATGAGGACCTGAGCATTACTCAGTAGCAAGTGCTCCCTTGCCCCATACCGTCCCTCAAAGGGATCCCTCTCTTCAGACATGCTCTGCCTTTGTGTGATGAAGACCTGGCACCACTGCCAGTGCAGGCCAGCATCCCTTGAGCAGTGTGTGGCCTCTTGGCCTCAGATCCTTTGCCAGACCCATCCTTGCAGATTGCTCTGTCTGAGTAGGGCAGCACTCCCCCTGGCAGCTGCCCTACCTGCTTTCTACCCATCCCTTGGCAGCATTTGACACTGTGTCCTCAGATTTGGAGGGAGGCTGTCAGAAACCAGGTCCATGCAGCACCAGGAACTGCATTCCTCTGGCACCTGAAAGCATTGGCCCCATGGAGGTCCCAGGGCTGTGGTGTGACAGTGACCTGGCTGAAAGGCATCAGACCAGACCTTGTCTGCTCCATCTCCACTCCTGCTGTCCTGCAAGGGGCCTGCTGTCTCTCCTCCCCCACTGCTGGGGCTTGGGAGTGGGGCAGGAACTTTTCCAATCCAAATATTTTAACTGACCTCTCAGTCATGAGTCTCTGGCATCCACAGGACCTCAGTGGCTCAGTGCTGTGGAGGAGAAGACCCTGGTGCCCTGCTCACCCCCTGGCATACCCAAGTCCTGCCAGTCAGGGCCTGTCAAAGCACATCCTCCACTGGAAAAGGCAAGCAAGTGCCATGGGGAACTCTGAGACCTAGGAGGGGCACAGGATAACGTTTTAGGATCTCTCACCTTGCCAAGTGTTCATGTGGGGAATGATGGGGAATAAGGGCTTCTGCCCACGCACAAGTAATTTGCTTTCAATGCTGCCCCTCTAAGACATCACTTAATATGACATTAATTAGTTAATGTTTGCAAAGTGCTCTGAACATGAAAAGTGCTGTAAAAGTGCTGAATGTTAGTATCAATTATTATGGCATGGAGGCTGGCCCTGTCTGAGGAGCATTCCCCACACCTAATTTCAGGCTCGTGCTGTTTCCCTGCCTCTCCTGCTCTGTTACCTCATCCGCAAAAGCCAGCAGAGGAGGGAAGAAGCATCTGCATGATATGAGGAAGGGAGCCCCTCATGGAGTTGTGCAGGAGGGCTGAGCCTTGCAACCCCTTCACTCCGGGCAGGACACTGTGTGGGAAGTGTAGCCTCATCTCTGCAATGCCCCACTGGCATAGGGGAGGATGAGGGAGCATTCTCTTGCCTCAGGATCCGCAGCAGGCTGGGATTGAAAACATCAAAGGGAGGATGGAGAAGATGCAGGGACTTTCCTCTAGCTCATCCCACCCGTGCCTGAGTGAAAGGATCCAGTACTGTTGGAGGTTTCAGAGCCAGGCAAGGGGATGAGGAGGGGGTGAGAAGGTTTCAGGGTCTGTGAGCTAGATGGGGTAGAAAGGCGGCTGCGTCCTAGACATGCACGTGGCAGGGCCGGGAGCTCCCTGATGTCCCCCAGACAGGTGCCTGGCCTGCTTTGGTGCTGCTCCCCTCCTTGTGCCCTCCTTGGAGAGGCTGCTCCTGGGAAGGGTCCCTGGAGGAGGAGCAGAAATGGGTTGTTGGGTTGCCCCAATTACCTTGGCAGTGAAGCGTGCTGCCAGCTGGCCCATGAAATGCACAGGATGGGTGTTAGGTGCTACCAGGGAAGAGGGATGAGCTGGGGTAGGTTGTGCTGGAGGAGTCCAGGGAGGGCCAGAGTGGGGACCACAGATGCTAGCCAGGGGATACAGATGCTGAGCACCAGTATCAACCTGTGTGACATGCATTGGGCAGTGGGGAGGACTGTGCTGCTGTGATCACACTGACTCATCAGTGTCTGCTGGGATACCTGGAGTCAGGTGTGCCTTTACCCTGCTGCCCCCCTGCTGCTGCCAAATTAACTGCCCTGGTCCCACTTGCTCATTCAGTTCGTGGTCTTACTTGTCTGCCATGGGTCAGACCCTGGCCACACTTCAGAGAAGCTTTGTCACTCAGGTGGCTGTGCTTCCATGTCACCCCTCTGAGCTAGGGGTGACAGAGTCTGATGGGGAGTCTGGTCTGCTTCAGAAAGCCATGGAGGGTCTCACAAGTGAGAGCCCAAAGCAGGGTAAGGGGATCTCAGCTCATTGGTGGCACCTCTGGTGCTGATGGTGAGTGAGAGGTAAGCGGACATGCCAGGAACCCGTTCGCCTTTGTGGGCATCTTACCTCCATGTTCTGCTGCCACCTCACCCATTTCTGGATCTTCACATCCGGCTCTAAGTAATCCCCCACTCCCGGCTCCTACACTGAGCATTTCCACCAGACAGTGACTGCCAAACCAGCCACTGAGGAAACTGCCAGAAATCCTATGAGTGGCTGAACAAACCCCCAAACTGATGCTAGGCTTACTTTCTTTTTCCTTTCTGAGCCCTCCAGCTTGCGTGGATTCTGAGCTTGCCGGCATTTCTTGGCTTGCTGCCATGAGAGCCCCCTGTCTCCCAGTGGGAGCTGGGCCATCAGCCCTTGTGGTATCTCCACCCTGAGAAAAATGGAACAGGAGTGGAGATACTGGAGGCTAAACAGGGACTGGAGCAGATGTTTTTGAGGGCAGCAGGGAAAGACCGCATGTGTGACTTGAGCTTACCCACACTTAGTTCAAAAAAAGTTGTGGCAGAACCCTCTTCTCTTACCTTGTCCATTTGCCTTGTATCTCGAAGACCGTATTGAAGTGAGACCATCCACTGAATTGCCAACAAGGACAAAATTATCCACAACAGTTGGTTCTCTTACTGGATTTTGAGGCACTCTTCTGGCACAGTGGGACAATAACCCCCGCCCCAATAAATTCACATAAACAAGGACCAAGTTATAAAAAAAAAATCTTTATTTCATGTACCAGGATTTTTTTTTTTTGTCATTTTCTCTTTTTAAAATTTTTTTTCTTTTTAACAGTCTGAAAAAAACCACAAAATAAAGAAAATGGAGGTTGGTTTTCTTGTACTGGTTTGAGCTGGACATGAGCAACACCCTGGGGAAAAAGCTTCCCCACCAGCCCTTACCTCCTGCACACATTCTCTCTGCACATTCCCTCACTGTCCCCTTCCTGCCTGGCCCTGGGGGCATGCTCAGCCCTGTGAATGCTCCCCAGCTCCATGCAGTGTTGGGTGGGTGAGGGTGGTTGAGGATGGAAATCCCAACGCTGCCTTCCCTCTAGGCTGGGTTCTGGGGAACTGGCTTTAACTTAATCCATGGAGGGCACTGGAGAGGGTGGGATGTCCCCTGTGGGTCTTTTTTAGAGGGCTTGGAGGCCACAGGAGGGGATGTCAGTGGTGGTAGCGGGTCTGAACACCCAGCCAAGTTGCTCACACCCACCTTTTGCCCCGTGTTGCTGTTTTTGGAGGTGACCCTGTCCTGCTGCTGCCCCCTGCCCTAGCCCAGAGCAGGGAAGGGGAGGTAAAGTATCAGTGGGTTGGGGGAGGGAGCGGGGAGGATCTGGCTCCTTTAAAGCAGAAACCCCACTGGGACCTGAAGCGGGGACTGTGCAGCTCCTAAAACTGGAGCAGCAGGAATGGGGACGGAAAAAAGGTTGAAAAGTGGGTCTGAGCTGCCAAAGGGCTTGGCGGCCCCATCTTGCGAAGCCTTGGCTTTTTGCCTGCCCAGGGCACTGCCATTTTTGAGTAGCAGCCCCAAAGGGGCCCTGCCCTTGCTCTGGGCTGGCCGGTGTCTCATGGGCTGTCACAGAGGTCCCCTGCTCTCCCCTGCTGCCACCTCCCCTCCCGCCTCTATCAGCAGCAACTATCGTGGGGGAAGCTGGATTAAAAGCTGGCACCCCCGGTGCCCCATTCCCCCAGCATGGCAGGGATGGAGGGGGCGGCAGCCAGGCCAGGGTCCCAGGATGGGATGGTGGGGACCCAGCTTGTCTTGCTACCATGGAGAAGGCCACAGCAGTCATGGACCACCAGGAAAGGGATGGGGAGAAGGACAAAACCCAGCAGGCATGAAACACCTGACAGCTTTGCACCACTCCCTAGCGTGGCTGCTGGGACTCGGAGGGGCTCAGGCTTGGAGCAGGGGCCTCTCTGGGATGGGGACTGCGAGACTACCTGTATTAAGGCCAAGCAGCCTGTGGCCAACATTGGCTCAGGGTTGGCTGGCTGTGCCCAGGGGAGGACAGGAGTGACTTCAGGGGGCAGCTGGGTGGGCCTCACCAAGCCCCCACATGGCTGCAGCCCCACTGATGGGACGTAAGGGGGATCTGGGCAGATTTGGGCAGTGCATGGCCACCCTGAGGAGCCTCTGGAGCATTCACAGGAGAGAGCATGCGCACACCAGAGCATGTGTGTGTGAGCATGGGCACACGTGTGCGTGAGTGCTGCTCCCCCTGCAGCATCCCATGTGTGTCCCCCCCACAGCATCATCATCCTGAAGGGATGGGAGCCCTGGTTCCCATCCACCAGTCCCCCCACCCTCTACCTGTGCCTCCCACACAGCCCCCCATTGCCTCTTTCCCTTTTTTTTTTCACAGTTTAAAGCTGAAGAAAACAAAAATGAAAAGAAAAAAATACTATCTGTTCTTCTTGCAAGTAAATCCACTTATATTTACATTTATTTATAGCTGTTTTTTTATTAAAAAAATTGCCACTTTTTTAAGAAACCTTTTTTGTCCTTTTTTTTTGTTTTGTCTCTGTGTGTGTTTATTTACTGTGTCTGTTTGCTTTTTGCACTGTCACCATCGACCCCAGTGTCCCCGTTGCTGAGGAAGTGGGGATCCCCCTGGGGACACTGCAGAAGGGTGACTCAGCATCAGCTCCTGCACTCCCTAGGGGCAGGAGTCTCTCTAAACCCCTATGGACCTGTGGGGGACAAGCAGATCCCCACAGATCCCAGGAGAATGAATTGGATCCCCATGGATCTTGGGGGAACAGAGTGGGTCATGGTTGATTCTGGTACCCAGGATCCTCCATAACTGGCCCAAGGACACGGAAGTCATTGATGGCCAAACCCCCACCCCCTGTCCCCCAAGGAGCCTGTGCTGGGTTAAAGGTAAGTGGGAAACAAACCATAAAATTAAAGAATAAAACCCCCCAAAATTCAAAGAGCTGCCTCCTCCTCTTCTTCCTCCCACTTGATTTATTGTCATTTGTTATTTCTTGGTTCCCTTTTATTATTTTTAATCCATTTTTATTAAATGTTAAAATAATGGTACATGGGAAATCATGCATTTTCTTTTAAATTTATTTCTATTTTTTAAATCTCTTTCAGTTTTAAAGTTTTTCTTTTTTTTCCTTTTTTCTTTTGCTTTTTTTTTTTTAAGAATTTTTTTCCACTGTTGTCACTTTCCTCATGTTTCCTTTTTGTTTGTCTGTTTTTTTTTTGTTCACTCGCTTGTTTGTCTGCTTATCTGCTTGTTCGTTCCTTGGTGGTTTTTTTGTCAGTTTTTTTGTTTGCTTTTGTTGTTTTGTTTTTTTTTTTTTGTGGAT